>JAVJIF010014557.1:0-92090 GCA_038442645.1 Agave tequilana | reverse complement strand
TCGCGTCGCGGGATCAGCAAACGCAGGAATCACAGACGCGGGAGTCGCGTCGCGGGATCAGAAAACGCAGGAATCACAGACGCAGGGTTCGCGTTGCGTAGGAGCCCCAAACGCGAGGTTCGAGACCCGCGTTAGGAAACAACAGAGAGGAGGAAAGGTGATTCCTTTGCTGCGCCCGACGAGGGAAGTTCGGCCCCAATCCAAAGGAGGGTACCGGTCCTTAGTCTTGCCGCCGGAGAAGAAACACGGCCACAATCCAAAGGAGTGGCCGGTTCTCACAAAGTGATGGAGAGAGGTTGAAGTGTGGTATACTTGGTGGTGGCTAAAGTGGTGTATAGGGAGGTAGATGGTGGACAAAGGAAGCAAGAGGAGGAGGCTCTCTTGGTGGCTTCTCTGTTGGAGGCTGCAGGAAGCAAAGAAGAAGAAGAGAAGTAAATGAAGAGAGAGAGAGAGAAGGAGAAGGGTATTTATAGATTTGGATTGAGAAGGTGATGCAAATATAAAGGAGAGGGGGTTTTTGCAAAATTGCGGGGTTAGGTAACTCTCTTGGCCACTTGGCCGTTTATGATGATGAGAAGGGTTGGAATATCAAGGAGGAGACATTTTGGAAGAGTAGCATTTAATGAAGAGAGAGAAGGATGATAAAATAATGTTGCACACCATATAAAACAAAAGAAACCAAGATGAATTCTTGCGTTTCTCTCATTCAAACGCAGCACACACAAGCATGCGTTTAGGCCAAAAGGGCTAAACGCGGGAATTAAAGCCGCGTTTAGGGGAAAGCCAAAAGCTGCGTTTAATAGAGGAGAGAGAAAATCATAATACTTGATGGGATTTGATCTGAAGTGCATTAAATGCAACATGGGGAGGATCTTCACAATAAATGCAGAATTCCAGGTAGGTGAGATCCGCGTTTAAGGAAGGGGAGAGAAAATGGGAAAAAGACAAAGTGGAATACATGGGGCAATCTCCTCGGTAACTGGGAAATACCAAAAGCTCCGAAAGGCCCAAAAATAAAGTAGTTCGGAAAGTTTCCCAAAAATTCTCAAAAATCATAAATATTATAAATGATTTTTGGTGAAATCGATTTTCAGAAATTCAATCTCATTTTCAAGTTAAAAATCCTGAAGTCAACCGTCAATCTCGGTATACACCGGATTGGCCGGGTTTTCAATAAGTTCAGAAAATTCTTAAAAAAAGTATTTAGATGGGAAATGTGATTTTAAGAAGTAATGTCAAAAGGCACTTTTAGTAATTCCAAACCATTTGTAAATTAAAAATCCGGGAATCGGTCAACGGTACTGGCCGACACCGGTTTTGAAGATTTACAACTAATTCAGGAAAATTCCAGAAAATCATAGAATCTAGAATATTGAAAAATGATGTTCAAAACTGAAATCGGTCAAATCGAATTAGTAGAAAGACCAAATCGAGTAATACCCTAGGATCGGGCCCTCGGTTCAGACTAGGGCTGACTCCGAGTCCACGAATCCAAATCCAAGACAAAACAATCATATAAGGAATTCATAATACAAAACAAATACAAGAAGTAAATCGAAAAATACGATCGAAAAATCTGAATACGCCACTAAGTACGTATTCTGGGAGCGGGTGTTACAATCCATCCACCTTACAAAAAATTGCGTCCTCGCAATTTCGATAAGGGGTAAATTGAACACAAAGGGGACAAGGATGGAAATTATACCAATTAAGACATGAAGCACTGTAGGTAGGGCCCTCAATTTGACTGATCAATAACCAGAATATAGAAATCTTCTGCACTTCCGGCTGTATAAATCTCCGAACGAGGCCAAATAATACTGACTGATTACACAACTTTGCAATAGAATTTCCGCTGTACTGTATACTTAATGTCGCTCTGAGGATAAGCCAGAATACTGAAGATAAAGGAAACCTGATAATACTGAGCATAATAAAGAAGACCGATAATTGAGAATCCCGAATACCAGGCATCGATCACTCTGAAAGATATAGCCGGGAATAAAGAATAGCCGCAGAAAATCCCGAATACCATCTTCTGAAAGATAACCCGGTAGCAGATCCATTCTGAGAATACCCGAACTTTCATAGAGTAGGCCGAAGAGATCATATCATAGCTTCATTTAGAACCAGCCACTACCTCTCTAGCATATCCATATCTTAAGTTGGTATAACGGCTTCGAAAAACCAAAACAGGGTAAAGATGGAAGGGATCAGGATCAAAGGAAAGATGATCAAGAAAAATAGATAACTCTGTACTTGTAGTTGGATTGTATAATCAGGACTCATGCATTCCAGTTGCAATTTCTTTACCATTATTTGCCATCTGGACGTACTGAGGAGGTGAGAGCCTAAGCTCTGATACCAACCTGTAACGCCCCGATCCACGGTACGGGGACGTCACTGCGACGTATATACGCAGGTCAGAAATACCCTCACGCATATACGCTAAGCATCAGTACAGGCAAGAATCAGAGTACGGAAGCAAGTGGTGCATTATACATTCCAACTTAGGAGTACAATTACAAAGTTATCACCAGAGGTGATCCAATATTACATGAATATTACATCACTGATATGCGCAATTGCGAGATTACAAAGAGATGTACAAGTATGAACAGTACAAAGGCACTCACGAGTTTACAAAAGGAAAACTCGAGAGGCACACAAGGGGCCTGGAAGGATAGAGCTCTGAACGGTCTGCTGGAGATCCACGCTTCAGCTGCGCCACTCTGATCAGCAACTGGAAGATCCACGCGCTCCAAGCTCCATGACCTGGACATGAGGATCCAGGGGAGTCAGATGAAACTCCCCAGGCGAGTGGTGATACGAATGCCAAGTGGCGAGCATAGGTAAGCATGCATGAGCAAGTAGATATTGCAGGTAACTTCCAGTAGAGAATACACTTGGTATAATAAGATAAGAGCAGGTAAAGTTGTGGGAAGTAGAATAGATAGGACAACACCAGATATCTCCTAAATTAACATAAAACCGATAAAAAAACCGATAAAACCGAATAAAGCCGATTACAAGCAAAACCGATCGCACAAGCTTAGGTCACGGCTCCATGAGACTAGTACATCGAAGGAATAATCCAAACAAGAAACCCTCATCTATATACCTTTATCTCATATCACCGTAATCCAAGCGCATACAACCAGAATTACAAAACAACACAACAAATTGTATATATTAGTCTCTTATTATAATTGGAGCCGTCTAAGTTCCAGGCTTCAGTATGTGTCCCATTCCACATACTTCCACTCCAACTTATATAGCAAGTTATTTGGAAACTGATAAAGTTCGATGAATCATGTTTCGGATGGGCCCCGTACATGCCCGGGACAACGGTTCAGGAGTATCCGGTGCTGAGCCGGAACGTACCGCTAGGTACCGGGACTTATGGACGCCCGAACAGGAATAGAGTATCGCAGATCCCATAGAAATAGGTCTAGGGCGTGTGCATACCCGGCATGAAAATCAGGAGTAGGGGTGCCAGTACACCCCACGGAATCCCTGGTGGCCGCCAGGAGATCCCCAAGTATTTGGCCACGCGCGGCTCGATAAGACCACCATAAACATGATTAATCAGGGCCCATCAGTTTCCCCCAAACCAGGTACAAGTTGTCTTATAATAATTTGTTATGCAATTATCAGTTTACGGGGATAACAAGAACAGGACATGATCAGGAATTCAGGAGTACATAACAGGAGTCATAACAGGCAGGAAAAGTAGCCCTTCAGATTCAAGATGTGCCCCCACAGATTCAAGAGGTGGCCCCCACCAGGTGTATGGTGTGGCACTTTGTTCCGTGTGGCACTTTGTTCTGAGGGAATGGATTCTAGAGGTGGCCCCCACAGATTCAAGAGGTGGCCCCCACCACGAGTGTGATGTGGCACTTTGCTCCGTGTGGCACTTAGTTCCATTCAGGATAACAGGTCACTGTATATAATACAGGATAACAAGGCAGGATTCCCGTAAATATGATAATCACAAGGTCAAGTATATCATGCTGGATGTCAAGTGATAGCATGACAGGAGGGTGATATTGGCAGGTGACAATTCATGTCATGAGATTGATATTAGTCCGGTGGCAAGTCATGTCATAACAGGTAACAAGTCATGTCAAGTGTTAGGTGATAGCAAATCAGTTGACAGGTGATATACATGTGTTAAACAGTAGCATGTAAAGGACAGGTATGGAGTAATGGCATGGTGGTAGAATAGTAGCTGAGCACAACCAAGCGGAGCTGAGCAAGCTGGAAGTACAGACAGCAAACAGTATTTAACACTGGAGCGTCTGGCGAGGTTACCGGAACGACTCGACTGAAGTACGAGCGGTAAATCCGGCAGCAACTCGCCTAGACGAATCTAGTGGTAAAGCGCTGAACGCTGATCATGATAACCAGGCGGAGCCGAAGACCTGACGGTCCCAATCACTTCCCTTTTGAGATAGTGAGTGACCGGAGGCTGCACTGGGAAACCTGACGGTCCCAATCACTTCCCTTTCGAGATAGTGAGTGACCGGAGGCTGAAGAACGGAGAGACCTGCCGGCCCCAATCACTTCCCTTTCGAGATAGTGAGTGACCGGAGGTTAAAGGCTGAGAGACCTGCAATGTTAGTACCACATGAACAATAAATAACTACCGTAATACAAGCATTCGTCACAGAGCAATACATGTCCAGTCATGGCACTCGGCCATACACAAATACAGGGACTCAGCCCAATACATGATACATGAAAACATGAAGTAAAATACATGTCGACCCGACGAAGCGGGAAACCCAAATGGAGGCGAGAGCGAGAACACTCGCATAACCAATAAAATAGTAAGGCAAGAGGATAGCGAGATCACTCGCCTAAATCACCGGAAAGCCGAAAAGTCTGAAATCCATGGAACTCGCGCACGCGCCATAAATATAATATATATAATTATGAGGAGAGAGAAAGTGAAGAGGAGAGAGAAAGAGTTAGAGAGAGAAAGAGACACAGGGAGACGCGGGTTTGGAAAGTGAGACGCGGGGGTCACAAACGCGGGAATAGCAGACGCGGGGTTCGCGTCGCAAGAATAGCAGACGCGGGATAGCAGACGCGGGATTCGCGTCGCAGAATAGCAGACGCGGCGATCACAGACGCGGGGGTTCGCGTCGCGGGATCAGCAAACGCAGGAATCACGACGCGGGAGTCGCGTCGCGGGATCAGAAAACGCAGGAATCACAGACGCGGGGTTCGCGTTGCGTAGGAGCCCCAAACGCGAGGTTCGAGACCCGCGTTAGGAAACAAACAGAGAGGAGGAAAGGTGATTCCTTTGCTGCGCCCGACGAAGGGAAGTTCGGCCCCAATCCAAAAGGAGGGTACCGGTCCTTAGTCTTGCCGCCGGAGAAGAAACACGGCCACAATCCAAAGGAGTGGCCGGTTCTCACAAAGTGATGGAGAGAGGTTGAAGGTGGTGGTATACTTGGTGGTGGCTAAAGTGGTGTATAGGGAGGTAGAGATGGTGGACAAAGGAAGCAAGAGGAGGAGGCTCTCTTGGTGGCTTCTCTGTTGGAGGCTGCAGGAAGAAAAGGAAGAAGAGAAGTAAAAATGAAGAGAGAGAGAGAAGGAGAAGGGTATTTATAGGATTTGGATTGAAAGGTGATGCAAATAAATAAGGAGAGGGGGTTTTTGCAAAATTGCGGGGTTAGGTAACTCTCTTGGCCACTTGGCCGGTTATGATGATGAGAAAGGGTTGGAATATCAAGGAGGAGACATTTTGGAAGAGTAGCATTTAATGAGAGAGAGAAAGGATGATAAAATAATGTTGCACACCATATAAAACAAAAGAAACCAAGATGAATTCTTGCGTTTCTCTCATTCAAACGCAGCACACAAGCATGCGTTTAGGCCAAAAGGGCTAAACGCGGGAATTAAAGCCGCGTTTAGGGGGAAAGCCAAAAGCTGCGTTTAATAGAGGAGAGAGAAAATCATAATACTTGATGAGATTTGATCTGAAGTGCATTAAATGCAACATGGGGAGGATCTTCACAATAAATGCAGAATCCCAGGTAGGTGAGATTCGTGTTTAAGGAAGGGGAGAGAAAATGGGAAAAAGACAAAGTGGAATACATGGGGCAATCTCCTCGGTAACTGGGAAAATACCAAAAGCTCCGGAAAGGCCCAAAAATAAAGTAGTTCGGAAAGTTTCCCAAAAATTCTCAAAAATCATAAATATTATAAAATGATTTTTGGTGAAATCGGTTTTCAGAAATTCAATCTCATTTCAAGTTAAAAATCCTGAAGTCAACCGTCAATCTCGGTGTACACCGGATTGGCCGGGTTTTCAATAAGTTCAGAAAATTCTTAAAAAAGTATTTAGATGGGAAATGTGATTTTAAGAAGTAATGTCAAAAGGCACTTTTAGTAATTCCAAACCATTTGTAAATTAAAAATCCGAGAATCGGTCAACGGTACTGACCGACACCGGTTTTGAAGATTTACAACTAAATTCAGGAAAATTTCAGAAAATCATAGAAAATCTAGAATATTGGAAAATGATGTTCAAAACTGAAATCGGTCAAATCGGATTAGTAGAAAGACCAAATCGAGTAATACCCTAGGATCGGGCCCTCGGTTCAGACTAGGGCTGACTCCGAGTCCACGAATCCAAATCCAAGACAAAACAATCATATAAGGAATTCATAATACAAAACAAATATAAGAAGTAAATCGAAAAATACGATCGAAAAATCTGAATACGCCACTAAGTACGTATTCTGGGAGCGGGGTGTTACACAAACAACCCAAATCAACCTCACCAAGAGGGATACAACAAGAAAGGGTGTTTACAACTTGGTGGTGTCTTTCAACACAAACAACTTCTCTTTTCCACAAACAAATGATCCTAATAGAATAGGATAGAAGATAAGCTCAAGTGTGGAAAACAAGTGTTTTGATCAAAGAAAAACTCTTGGGAAAAATACCAAATAGATATGGAGATTTAGATCAAGAAACAAATTCCCAAAACCTAATTTCTTTGAAATACCAAAACACTTCAAAATAAATAAAATGGATCTTTTTGCTCTTTAAACACTTTTGAAAACTTATTTTTAAAACCAGAGAATGGGGGAAATTTGCTCTAAAAATCTTGGTTAAAACCCCCAAGAAATGGGGTATATATAGGCTTCTCCAAAATAGAGCCGTTAGGCTGATCTGTCAGCCTGACAGGCTGGCGGTCGACCGCCAACGGTCGATTTTTCGACCGTTGGAGGAAGCCGGTCGACCGCCCGGTCGACCGCCCAGATACAGAGAGCAGAGCTCTCTGGTTCGGTCGACCGGCCGGTCGACCGGACCAGTGTCTGCCAGACGTGCACAAAACTGTGCACGTCGGTCGACCGCAACGGTCGACCGACCTGGCCTGTCAGCCACTGTCCTGGGTCAGAAAATCATGTTAAAAATATTTTAATAAATCTTGTAAAATATATAAAAATCCCCAAAAATAGTTTTAACATTTTGCATTGATATATAAACATGTGATAAAAGTTTCAACTCGAATATTAAGCAAATTGAACTATTTTTGTGTCTAACAATTTTTACCAAAAACCAAAACTCGTATTTTATCAAACTAGGATTTTTCAATACATGAATAGGATAGTCAAAATAAGTTTGTCTATGAAGTTTAAGCATGCATGTATAAATAGAATACATCTACTATACATATAAACCATTTAAACTTGTTTTGATCTATTATTCATGAAAACCAATATCAAAACCAACGTGTGTGTATTGTGCACTTGAGCATATCAACTATTCTTATCTTTACACATGGATCTAAACTCAATCTAAACTAGGATACCTAAGTCTTCTTGACGATCTTCATCTTCAAGTAGACTCGATCCAAAACTCCATGATCCACGAGCTAGCTGTATGTTGGATGATCTTGATGCTCGGCCCTGGAATCAACATGAAAAGCTTCCAAACTCCTTTGTTGAAGCTAACCATCAACTAATATCTTGATTAATGATCTGAAATTAAAATCACAAGATTATTAATAAACATAACTACATGAGTTAATCATCATCAAAACTAGAGTGGAAGGCTTCCGGCCAACAATATACATATATATATATATATATATACATATATATATATATACATATACACATATACATATATACATATATATACATATATGTACACACACACACACACACACACACACCACACCACACACATATATAGAGAGACTTGTGTCATTCGGAAGGATTCGAACCTGGATCCTTCTCACTAAAATACAACCCTCCGACATTCAAATACAAGATCCATTACGTTGAAGTTAATCTATATTATTTCAAGTATCTATAAACCAAAAAACCTAGTGTTTTGAATATTTTTTGTCCATGTATCAAGTAGGAGAAAAACAGACGACCTAAGTAGTGAGTTGATTAGCTTAACGGTGTAGAATATCTGAAACCCAACAAAAACTGGTTTGTAGGGGTTTTTAAATGTTTAGATCATAATCAAATGGCCGGGTCGAGAATTTGTATGTCTAAAGACATAGATCTAATTAACTCACTACTTTCGGCCATCTATTTTGCGCCACTTGATGGATGGGCATAATGTATTCAAAACATTTGATTTTTTATTTATAAATACTTGAAATAATCGAGATCAACTTGAATGGAGTGGATCTTGTAATTGAATATCGGAGGGTTGTATTTGAGTTGGAAAGATTTGGGCTCAAATCCTTTTGAAAGGACACAAGTTTATCTCTCTCTCAGAGAGAGAGGAGAGAGACTTGTGTCATTCTGGAAGGATTCAAGGCCGAATCCTTCCCACTCAAATATCAACATCCAATATTTAAATACAAGATCCACTCCATTGAAGTTGATCTATATTATTTAAAGTATAAAATAAAAAATCAAGTGTTTTGAATTTTTTTGCTGGTCCATCACTGAGCAAAATGGATGGCGAAAGTAGTTAGTTAGTTATATCTATGTCCTTAGACATACAAATTCTCGATTCGACAATTTAATCATGATATAAACATTTAAAAACCCCTACAAACTAATTTTTTTAGGTTTCAAATGTTTTACACTGTTAAAATAACCAACTCACTATTTAGGTCGTCCATTTATCCTCAACTTAACGTATAGGCAAAAAAAATATTTAAAACACTTGATTTTTATTCTATAGATTTTTAAAATAACATAGATCAACTTCAATAAAATGTATCTTGTATTGGGATGATATATGGTTGTATTTGAGTGGAAAGAATTTGAGCTCGAATTCTTCTGGATAGACTTGTGTAGTTCCGAAACGATTCTTGCTTGAATCCTTCCCACTCAAATACCAACATCTGACGTTTAAATACTAGGTCCACTCCGTTGAAGTTTATCTAAGTTATGCTATAAATCAAAGCTTCTCTCTTATCCATAAAAAAAATAAATAAAAAAATATAAAGTAAAAAATTATGACATCTTTTTTTCGCCGTCTTCTTTTTGCCACTCCCCAGCGACTCCCCTTCATTTTTTTTCTTGTGGTCCAAAACGTCAAATCTAGACTTAAATCACGTGCCTGTTTGAACAAGTAAAAAAAGTATTAAAGTTAAAGAAAAAAGAAGAAAGATTAAAGCTCTCATACTTCTTTTTTGACTCCGCCAAACAAAAAGGAAAAATGATTTAACTTGGAATCTGGATGCAAATTAGAGAAATCAAGGATGCCATAATTTTCTTGAAGAATTTCTCTTTCTTTTCTACTCTCACTATTCATTTATTAATTTATAGTCTAGATTCCCAACACCTAATTTTTTTATAACTAATTTATTCAAGTAGCCCTGCCCGCTCCACGATCCACTTTCAAATAAAGAAAAAAGAATTAATTTATATAACCATTTACCACATTAATTTTTCCCCTCTCAGTCATCACTTGATCTTAGAGTTTTAATGCAGCAACAAGAATTTGATTCAATTCCATTCACGTCACGTCTAATGTGTAATTAGGAAAAGAAAGGGAGAAAAAAAAAATCATTCCAGTCCACGAAAAGATTCTGAGTGTAAAAGCAAGCTTTTATATAAAATCTGAGTTTTCATGTAATTACAAGGACGGTAGGAAAGGGTGAGCGTCAAGATAATCAATGATACTGAAAAGTATTTATCGTCTTAAGTAGAGCACTTGAATGGGTCATTCTAATGATAGGACAGTATTGTTGAGTTGGAGGTCGAACAAATAACCTCACATTAGCTAGACATGGGAACGGTCTTTGATATATAAGGAATTGGGCAACTCCATCTAGAAGACTGGTGCTTTAAGATGATGTCTTTAAGTCATCACAAGTGGTATCAGAGTCATGCCTCAAACTTAACCCTGTGAGTTGGGTGATGTTCGACCCCAAATGGACGCAAAAGGGCCCATTGATAGCGCTCTTGCTTCATATAAAGTGTGTCCGGAGACCAGCCTACAGGACTATTCAAATGCTTTTGAATGAGAATAAGGGCCCAACTCTTTCACACTGATGAATTTGGTGAAAAGAACCAGTCCAACGAAATTTCTAGCAGCCCTGCTCTTTCCTTGAGCTTTCCTGTGGAAATTTTGAACTTGGAATAGAGATCAAAGAACCCACTTAATTACTTCTTTTGCTTTACTTTCCTTCTTCTTCTCCTCCTCTCTACCAACTCCTCACACCACAAAGGGCAGAGCAAATGCCCGTCCACATCGATGCCCAGGATATTAGTCTGAACTGTGCACAGGCTCCACTGACTTTCTGTTTGCAGGCTCACACCGTATCTCTTGCAGTCCATTGATTTGTTTGGTTAAAAGCTTCTTAATTAATAAAAACGAAGCACCTACTTTGCCTTTAAATAGAGCCCAAGTCTAGCGCAGTGTATTCTATTCTTCGTGGGAGACTGCAAAAATGGCCAAAATGGCTGCTGCTGCTGCTGCTCGTTCTTCTGTTCTCTTTCTCCTCTCTCTTGGGTTGCTGTTATGTCTCTCTGAAGCGCAGAGCGCGCCTCCACTGGTGAAGGGCTTGTCCTACACATTCTACAAGTCTAAATGCCCCAATCTGGAGTCCATCATCAGGAACCACTTGAAGCAGGAGTTCAAGAGGGACATCGGCCTCGCCGCCGGCCTTCTCCGTGTCCACTTCCACGACTGTTTCGTTCAGGTAACAACGAGTTCTGTATTGTATTGTATTGTATTGTCTGTTTTGAATGGACAAGGTGGATAGCTACGGATTTTTGCTTCTTAGTTTATAACTGTTAAACAGTTGAAGAAGAAACTGAGAACTAAACTCGAAACATATAGAGATTAAAAAAAAAGCAATATTATAGTCCTAATATAATTACTAAAAAAAAGTTTGTCTGACATGTGACTTATGATGAGAATTATGTGGCGGCTGACCGCGTGATTCCTGTAGGGTTGCGATGCCTCTGTGCTGCTTGATGGATCAGCGAGCGGACCGAGCGAGAAGGCCGCGCCACCTAACCTAACATTGAGGCCGTCGGCCTTCAAGGCCATTAACGATCTTCGTGCCCTCATCGACAAGGCATGTGGACGAGTCGTCTCCTGTGCCGATGTTACCGCCCTAGCTGCTCGCGACTCTGTTGCACTGGTACTGTTACTGTTACTGTTACTGTTATTATCGTACACGAGTAAAAAAGAAACAATAAACTAAGTTTCTATATCAAATTTTTAGGATCGACTACATGAATCTTCAAACAAGCATGGCTGATTGTCACGTCTTCTTTTTGCAGTCTGGCGGCCCTGACTACAAGGTCCCGTTGGGCAGGCGTGACAGCCTGACGTTCGCGACACGCGACGTCACAATCGCCAGTCTCCCGTCCCCTAGATTCAACGTCAGCGCGATCCTTCCCGTCCTCAAGAAGATCAACCTCGACGCCAACGACCTAGTCGCCCTGTCCGGCGGCCACACCATCGGCCTCGCCCACTGCAAATCCTTCACCCAACGTCTCTACCCGACACAGGACCCCAACATGGAGCCATCCTTCGGCAAAAGCCTGAAGCTGACTTGCCCCACCGAAAGCACGACCAACACGACGGTGAATGACATACGGACCCCGAACACGTTCGACAACAAGTACTATGTGGACCTGGTGAACAGGCAGGGCCTGTTCACCTCGGACCAGGACATGTTCTCGGACCCGAGGACCCGGTCCGTCGTTTCGAGCTTCGCGGCGAGCCAGCAGCTCTTCTTCGAGAAGTTCGCGTTTTCGATGGTGAAGATGGGGCAGTTGAGTGTGTTGACGGGGAATCAGGGGGAGATCAGGGCGAATTGCTCAGCTCGCAACTCGAACAAGGAGTTCTTGTGGACTGTGGTTGAAGAGTTTGCGGAGAATTCAGCTGCTTTCTGATTCAAACGAACTACTATTTTGAGTTGCATCTTATTATGTACTCTCACAATAATAATAATTAAACCAATTCTCAGCAAGAATTGGACAGATCAAATATATTCTGATTTATGGGCTTTTATTGGGCTTTGTGCGTCGCTGGCATTAGTGGGCTGAGATGCCCGTGAGGGGCCGAGAGTCCTTTTGATCATCTCGACATGCAACAACCACACTCTCTCTCTAATCCACTATCAATTTAATATTATAACATCCTATTCAAAACTCTCAAAAGTCCATCATATAGTCCATAAGTTTTCAACTCATCAAATGAAACTACAGAATCTTCCAATAATGTATTCTTCACCAAAAATGTTGTTGAGCTAAGAAAAATGGTTCTCGAGTTTTGGTAAGAATGTGCATGCGTCCTTTACTCCTAATCACAAACTAATTAATCACCAATCAAAGGATTAAGTCATTAAACAAGGCCCCCAACTACCCAAAAGCGAAGAGGGGGCATCACAAAATCTCTTTTGGAAAAGTCCAAAGTACGAGGGGGTCAAAAAATCATGCGGCAAGGCGGGAATTTTAGGCGCTAAAGGAGGGCAAAAACGTCATTTAAGCCCCGTTTAATTAAATCAACAAGCAGTAAGAGCTGTCCGAAAAGCACTTGGGACCCAGGAGACAGTGACGGGGTGACGCCCTGGGTGTAAAGAAATTTTGGTCACTCTAGGGTTTTGTAGATGTTTCAGTGACCCTGCCAGCCCATACTCTGCGAAAACCCCGTTTCTCAACTGCCTCTCTTGGGGATTGAAATTTCGAAAAAAACCCCAAAAGTGGGGGAGAAAGAAAAAGGAGAAAAAGAAAAACCCTAGCAAATTTTGAGCTGCACCAAAACCGTCTTGGGATTTGAGGGGGGCGAAGTAAGATGCGTGAGTTCCAAATCTGTGATTCGCTTCCGGCGTAGTTCGATTGGGGGCGGCTGCGTGTTTCTCCATGGCCAAGCGAGTCTATGAAGTTTGGAAAGGAAGCAATGTGAGATTTCTTCTTTTTTTCCCTTCTGACTTCAGTTTTTTTTCATTATTTGAGGTTGTGGGATTGGAATTTAGCATGGAATTTGAGTTGGGTAGTGTTTAATTTGATCATTTTGTGCTGTTTAGTGTCTTGGTATAAATGTGAAATTTTCAATTTTTTTTGGTGTTGGGCAGCGTTTATTTTGCTTGATGAGTGGAATTTAGCATCTGGGCATCTGTCTTCGTCCATTTTTTTTGATGGGAATTTGGCCTTTGACCTGCTCTTATTGGTGTTGTTTGCTGTTTTGTTTGAGTAGTTGAGGATTTTGATTGCGGGTCAGAGTTTTCAGCTGTTGGTTTGGGGTTTTTGGAGTTGTTTGAATGGACTGGACTTGATTAGGTTTTAGTTTATGCTTGTAATTTGTTTTGATGGCTTTACATTTTGCGGCAATGGTGACTGATCTATTGTCAATTTCATCTGTTTCTGGGTAGTTGTAAATATTTGGAATTTGATTCTAACATGGAGTACATATTAAACGAAGCAAAACATGCGCACAAAGACACTATATATCATGTTCTATTGGATGTTAGATGCTAAGGATATGCAACAGTTCAATTGTTTTCCTGTGCAAAAAAATTAACTCGTGACACAGAAATGGTGAGAGCTTAATGAGGGCGGTGGCAAATGTTACACAGAAACAATCAGTTACATCCTCTGGTAACATCAATGAAAATGAGCAAGAGAGTACATTATGTTAGAAGATGGAATACAAGGGTTACCTTTCTTGTTCCATAAGCCCTAGATAAAAACTCCTTTTCTGTATAGCAGAAGGAAATAAAAACGTCTCACCTGTCATGTTCCTCTTTTTTTCATACAATAAAAAACATATTCCTATGATATGCATGCACGAGTTAATCTTGTGTGCAAACTTCTGTTTGCTTTCGTATTGGGTTTCTGCAGTGATCCAACTCACAAATTAATGCAGTGATCTATTCTGAGTTATAATAATCAAGGACTTGTAGCCTAAAATTCAATTCAATAAATGTGCCTAACTACAAACTAGACACTAACAAGAATAACTAACTGTATAACTCTTGTATCGAGGAAAGCATGTTTACTGATTGTTTTTTGGCTAAGCTACTTTTGGAGATTTTCTCTCGCTGTCCTAAAATACCGCAAGTGCACGGTCGATCAGTTGTAGCACTTGAGGGTTGATCCAATATGTAGTTTTTTTAATCTAAATACTATCTAGGCGAATTGAGTAAAAAGGTTGGGAGTTGGAGTTTTGTCTATTAAACTATTTGTGATTTTAAGAAAATTAGGCACCTAAGGTTGAATCCCCTAGGCTATTCCTCATGCGGTCAATCTAGATCTGTACCTATAACGTGTTGTGAACCATCAAATATCTGTCTCTCATAAGAAACTAACCCTACATGTCAGATTCAAGCACACCAGTATATGATCTGTCAAAGAGTGAATATTTAACTAATTAAATTAAATGAAGCAAAAGCGGTATCTCCAAGCACGATTCATTAATTTAAAATAGATGACTTGTATATCTAACTGTTTATGAAATTAATATCCTAATTGATCTAGAGTATTTGATGTGTAGATGAAGCTCTAGATACGAGTTTACAAGTTGACCACATGAGTTTAGCCTAGGTTCATCTGCATAGGTGCATGAAAGAATTTAGCGATACACAATTAAACCAATAATAACATAATTAAAATAATAAAACATAATAGACATTTAATCTATTAATTCTAGGAAACAAATAACTAAACTAATTAATTAACAAAATTAATTGAAATACAAGGAGAATACCAGATCTGTGCACTGTTGGAATACAATGCACTGCAATCGAGGCAGAAAACGCGTGGAAAAGTCGTCGGCAACTGCGTGTGAAAACGATAGACAGAGACCGCCCACGTCTCGTGCACGAAACACAGGGATGAAAAGCGTGTTGACGTCAGTGACGAGACGCTGTCTCGCACGCTGACCGAGGTGAGACATGTCTTCGTTCGTTGTCATCGCAGTGGAACGATGCGAGACCGTGCGTGCGGAACGAGGCGAGATCGCGGGTGAAAATGAGGAAAAGAAATCACTTACACTGCCCACGGTGCACGCTGATCGAGGCGAGAAAAAAGCCAACGCTACAACCTTTTTCCTACAGAACACGGAACACCAATGATGATCGTAATAATTGAGTGCAAAAAAACAAAAAAAAACTAAAGAATAAAAGTTGTCTCCGTCGAAAAAATAATTCTTTAATTAAATAATTGCGAAAAACTAAACAGATCCAAAACCCTAGGTTACATGTGCCTTTTATAGGCTACAAATTTTGGGATTTTTACAAACCAAGTCCCTCACCAAATATAAAATTACATAGACAATAAATTCAAGAAATTGCTAGCAAGCTTTTCTGTCTGAAATTTACATTTAGCCTCCTGAACTTTACGAAATTGGATTTTAGCCCCAATTGGACTCAGAGTCCTTAGACTTGAATGCAGATTTTTTTGAATGTTTGCTTCAAGTGTTGTAGATCAATCCGACCAATGTCAAGTCTTCTATCTTGCCTTCAAACTCCTCTCAGCATGTTGAAAGTTATCGGAGTGTGTGTTTGTTGTTTAGTCTTTTCCTAACAGCTTTTCTGCAGAAATTACTAAAACATACCTGAGTAACTTTATTTAAATACAGAAAATAAATAAATAGGAGCATAAAAATATTGTAAAAATAATGCTAATCAAAGCAAGGTTCTAAATATCAGATATCGGGATCGTATCAGATGGGTGTTTTTCATATCGGATATCGGGGGAGATATCAGGGATACATGCGCATATCGGGCGTTCATATCAGACACTGTATAATGAAATATTGATAACTAAAAGTTGGTTTAGAGTCATAGATATCATCTACCTAATAAAAATGATGTAATATGCTTGCAAAGACAGTAAAAAACAATGTATATTTACACGCAGTCGTGCAATAAATAAGTTATTTCATATCAGGCGATATATCAGGTGATTTATCAGCCAATATCGGGCAATTTATCGGCCGATATTTCAAATATCGGCCGTTTTTTGCTGCAAATGATATGGCAAACGATTTCCTCATATCGTATCGGCAACATGCAGAAAAGAAGATATCAGACGATATCTCGGCCTATATTTAAAACAGGGAATCAAATACCTCCACACCTATTTTTGCTAGTTCTCGAGTAAAACAAATAAAAAAAACTAAGCTAACCTAATCTAGCTTACTTTCGTAGGAATAACGGTTGCACTTGGCATGTGTAACAAGCCGTTAAATCTCTAGGTTATCCTATTGGCGATTGTTGTCTCGTGAGGGTTTGCGGTGAATATACTCACAAAATCAAGAAAGACGAAGATTAAGAAGCAAACAAAAGGAAAAATAAGGATAAACAAAAATAAAGAAAAGAAAACTCTTTTTATATACACAAGTCAACTAGCCAGTAGGATCCTAAATTTTTCAAGAGTTACATTTTCAAGATCAATCTCAATTCAAGAAATCAAATTATCTAAACAAAGAACGGTTCAAACCCTAAACTTTACACCACCTATCCTATATCTCAGATTCTATACACCATGCGATCGAGATATAGTTCTTAAGCTTGAGAATTATGACTCCAACTTTCATATTTTTATTTTACTTTTTTTAAACTCTTTTAATTATCTTTCGTCTAAATATCAAGGCTTTTCGAGGCCAAGACACCTAACTAATTCATAATTAAAAGTGTTGAGTTTCTAAAGTTTCTTATCCTATTAGGCTTTCTCAGTTACCTATGTAACGAGCTTTGGGCCACTTGACTCTCAAACCAGATGGCGAAGGGCATTAGGTGTAGAAACCCAACAAATTTGATTGCTCGGGCAACTGAGACCACATAAAAAGACTTGTTAATTTTTTTAATTATTTTTTTTGTTTTTGTTTTTCTCTCTTTTTCAAAGTAATTCCAGTTGTATTCAATATATCAAGCCTTTGAGCTAATAGTGTAAGTGTTGCTGGGTACATAATCACTTAAATAAAGTTTAGATGGTTTATTAGTTTTTAGATTCTACTCTTTATTTTAAGACTCTAAGACTCTCTCATCTTGATTTCACTTTTAAAATCTACTCATGGGTCCATATACACTTACAGACTAGCTAACTATTTGTAGAATTTTTTCTTTTTCAATTCCTTTTTTAAAACAAAGACTCCTAAATACTTAGAACAAGGGAAAAGACTCTAAAAGCAAAATAATGTCCCAACTCTATATGAATCTCTCCCCCCACATCTAAATTGCACCATGTCCTCATGCATACTAACAAGTATAGTGATAAAAAAAAGTGTGCTAATAGACAATACACACAAACACGTGCGCGCGACATAATAAGCAAGCAATTCAAGCATATATGATGAAACATGTGAATTACAGTAGTATGCTAGAATCAGAAAGAACTTACAGTGTATCAAAAAGTTCAGCTGCAAAAGCAACCAAACGACCACTCCCTGTGTGTTTGAATGCATCATCTATAACCTGTATTACTTACAATAAACTTGGCACATATGTTAGAGAAAAAGATAGATAAACGGCTCGCTAAACCACTAATCACTACAAAGACTCAACTAAAAATACTGAAAAATAAAAAAAACTCGACCAGCTAAAAAAATAATAAAAAGACTTGCGAACTTAAATAAAATAAAACAACTCATTATTGACTTCTGTACATGTATACAAATTCACTTCACGCCTTCCCTCATACCTAGATCAAACTCGGTCGATTCCTCCCCCATACCATAATGTGTTGTTACATGATTCACTTTTTTGTCCATCTCACTGAACCATTTTTTCACTTCATTAAGCTAAAATCTTGGTCAGTGTACCTGATGTCTGATTCCTTATCCTCAAAAGTGTTCACTTGGCAACCCTTGGATCAAAGATGACACATGATTAACCAGTTGGTCCATTTCATCGAACATCCTTATCTCTTCCTCACATAGCTCTTCAAAGCCTTGGCATGAGTACTTCAAGTCTCAATCCATCTTATCCTCCTCTAAATGTCCACTTGAAATGTCTTGGATTAGATTGACTGCAAATGGTTGATTGAAGGGATCATTTTGTTGCCCTTCCAGGTTGAAGATATTCAGATCAACAATCATATTTTTAAATATGAGTTTTTATTAAACCGCCATGACAGTTAATCAAAACATTGGAAGTTGTAAGGAATGGCCTACCCAAGATCGCAAGAATCTGGCCACGGGAGTTCATCATAGATTCAGTGTCAAGGATGATGAAGTCCACCGGAAAGATGAATTCATCAACCTTAATGAAAACATCTTTAAGCTCTCCCCTAGGAATTTTTATTGATCTATCAGCCAATTGAAGTGTGACCTTGTCGGTTTCGGCTCTTCTAACCCTAGTTATCAGTACACCGAATAGGGAAACAAGTTTACACTTGCTTCCAAATCTAGAAAAGCTCGTTTGACAAATGTTTCCCTATTATGCATGAGATTGTTGGGCAGTCAGGATCTTTGTGCTTCACAGGGATCAAATTGGACAGGATCTCAAAAATGTTTGCCGCAAGAAAGACTTTCTTGGGGATGTGTGTTGCTTTCTTCTTTGTGCAAAGGTCTTTTAAGAATGTTGCATAAGAAGGGACCTGCTCAATTACGTCAAAAAATGGGATATTGACATTTACCTGCTTAAAGATTTCTAGAGCATTTTTTCACTTGAGCAGAATGTTTCTTTGGTCTAAGTCTGTTTGGAAATGGAGCTGGGGGTTCGTATTTGGGCTCAGTATTTGCTCAGATTCCTTTTCCTCGGACTTATTCAAGGGAGAAGAGGATAAAATAGAATTAGGAGATTGATCCGGCATCACCACTTGATTGTTAATCTTCTTTCTAGATCACAAGGTATGAATTGTGTTGATTTGAGCAGGGCTGGAAGGAGTTGACCTTGCATCCTTGGGATTGGCAACTGGTTGACTAGAGAATGTTCCCTTCTCCCTCTTACCAATTTGAGTTGTCCTCTGGCTCACTTGTAACTCGAGATAAGTTATAGCTTGCTGAGTGGCATTATTTGCTTGCTGATTGGCGTTCAGCATCTGCGTTGCCGTTTGCATGAATGAGTTAAAAGTTTCTCAAGGGTGCTAAGTTTCTTCTCTTGTTCATTGCGGAACCCTGGTGGTGGATTGACAAATGATTATGATGGAAAAGGTTGAGTGGAATGTGGGTTCACAAAGGCTTGTTGATTTTGATACGGTCCCACATTCGGTCACTGCTTGGCTGATTCGCATTGGATTAGGGACCTCCTTGGTATGTCCCCTGGCTTCCCGAGAAGTTAGGGTGATTCCTCCACTCTGGATTGTAAGTTGGGGTGAAAGGATCGTTCCTTGACGTTGAAATGCAGCATTTAGCTGATGCTGGCTGCTCACAATTTGATTGGGAAACATCAGGTAATCTTCCAACACATGAGTCGGGGAATGACAGTTGAAACAGCCCGGTGCAGATATTTAATTAACGTCTGTGGAGGAGTCCCTTGACTTCAAGAGCCTCGATTCTTCTCATGAGGATCACCATCTTGGCTTCAGCAGTAATAGAGTTCTCGATGGAGAATACCGCTCTTCAACGTGGGAGTTGTTGAAAATTTTTCATTGAATCCTTCACACTACATGGTCTTTTCAGTCATCTCTTCTAAGAATTTTCATGGACTGTCTTCTGTCATTCTCATGAAGTCCCCATGACTCGTGAATTCAATTAGGGTCTTTGATTGATAATCTACACCCTCAAAATAATTTGACCGAGACACCACTTCTCAATGGCGTGATAGGGACATGCGCTAGAAGGTCCTTAAACCTATCTTGATACTTTCAAATATCTAGGTACTTTTAGAAGGGTTCCTTGTCAAGTTGATGGAATTGGTTGACCTCACTCCGGAGTCTTGTCGCCTTATGCATTGGGAAGAACTTCAGAAAAATTGCGACAAATTCGGCCCATGTGGTAATAGAGTTCGTGGCCAGGCTGTACAACCACTTCTTTGCATTGTCCCTGAGCGAAAAGGGAATGAATTATAACTTGACCGCGTCATCGCTCAGCTGCTGTGTTTTCATCATAGCGCAGATCTCCTCGAATTCGCTAATGAACGTATAAGCATCATCTCATTCCATTCCGGAGAACTTAGGGAGCATCATGATATATTGCGGCTTCAATTCATAATTGTTCTTGTTGGCTGCCGGTAATCTGATGCAGGATGGGAGTGATGATTGAGGGTAGCATCGGTCCATGAGGAACGGTGGTGAAACAGGAGTAATTTTGGACTCGTTCGAATCCTCACTAACTAGACATTTTGTTGAGTCACGTGATCAAGTTGATATAAATCAGTGACACGGACAGAGTGGGCGAAAGTGACGTGAAGATGGAGTGATGACGTGTGCGTGGACAAGAAATACACTAATTTTTATTTTTTTTGTTTTTTATTTGTGATTTTCAATCCGGTAAGTGTTTAAAACTAAAGAAAGAACACTGTCCCCAACAACGGCGCCAAAAACTTGATGGAAATTTTCGCTCGCTGTTCGAAAATACCGCAAGTGCACGGTCAATTAGTTATAGCACTTGGGGGCCGATCCTTTCTCCTTAGGGACATATAGCTCTTTAATTCTAAACACTATCTAGGTGAATTGAGTGAAAAGGTTGGGAGTTGGAGTTTTGTCTATTAAACTATTTGTGTTTCTAAGAAAATCAGGCACCTAAGGTTGAATCCCTTAGACTATTCGTCATGCGGTCAATATAGATCTGTACCTATTAACGTGTTGTGAACCATCAAATATCTGTCTTTCATAAGAAACTAACTCTAGATGTCTGATTTAAGCACACGTCATTATTCTCCATTACATGATCTGTCAAAGAGTGAATAAAATTTAACTAATTAAAATAAATGCAGCAAAAGCGGTAAATCTCCAAACATGAATCATTAATTTAAAATAGATAACCTGTCAAATACTTAATTGTTTATGAAATTAATATTCTAATTGATCTAGAGTATTTGATGTGTAGATGAAGCTCTAGATACGAGATTATGAGTTGACCTCATGAGATTAGCCTTCATTTCCCTAGCGCATGAAAGATTTTAGCTATACATAATTAAACGAATAACAAGATAATTAAAATAATAAAGTACACTAGACATTTAATCTATTAATTTTAGGAAACAAATAACTAAACTAATTAATTAACAAAATCAATTCAGAATACAGGGGGAATACCAGATCTGTGCACTGTTGGAATACAATGCACTGCAGTTGAGGCAGAAAATGCGTGGAAAAGTCGCCACCAATCACGTGTGAAAATGACAGACAGCACGGATGAAAAACTCGTTGATGTCAACGACGAGACATCTCGTTCTCTGATTGAGGCGACACTTGTCTTCGTGCGCTGTTGTCACGCGCGGAACGAGGAGAGACCGTGTTGTCTTCATACACTGTCATCGCACGTGGAACGAGGTGAGACGACAGACGAAAATCAGGAAAAGAAACCGCTTGCGCTGCCTACGATGCACGATGACCAAGGCGAGAAAAAGCCAATGCCGCAGCCTTTTTCCTACAGAACACAAGGACGCCAATGATGATTTCAATAATTGACTGAGAAATACAAAAAAAAAACTGAAGAATAAACCTATCGCAGCCGTAAAAATATTTTTTTAATTAAACAATTGTGGAAAATGAAGCATATCCAAAACCCTAGGTTACATGTGCATTTATAGGCTGCAAATTTTGGGATTTTTACAATCAAGTCCCTCACCAAATATAAAATTACACAGAAAATAAAATCAAGAAATTGCTACCAAGCTTTTCATTTCAAAATTTACATTTAGCCCCCTGAACTTTGCGAAATTGCATTTTAGCCCCAACTGGACTCTAAACTCTTTCGACTTGAGTGCAGATTTCTTTGAATGTTTGCTTCAAGTGTAGTAGATCAATCCCAGTAACGTCAAGTCTCCTACTTGTATTTAAACTCCTTTTAGCATGCCTAAAGTCATTAGAGTGTGCATTCATTGTTCAATCTTCTCCTAACAGCTTTGTCTGCAAAAATCACTACCCGTTGGCATTATTTAAATACAAAAAATAGATAGATAAGAGCATAAAAATGATATAAAACAGTGCTAATCAGGTACTAACAGCCCTTGGAAACCATTTCCAATCTACATAATCTTTTTATTACATAGCATGCATGAAGACTATTACTTATGCAATTGTTATCATATTCACCGGATAGACAATTTGAGGCTTTGAAACTGGCATCTGGCATTTGAATAGATTAAGTGGACTTTGACCCATATCTGTATTGTTTTCAATTACTTATTTATTGCTTATGGATGCTAAAGCTTGACCATGAAATTTAATAGTTTGGAATAGGGTTGGTAATGGGCCCTGGCTGGCCCAAGGCACGTGGGCCGACACGAAAAAATTGGTGCATGCGTAATAGAAACCGGGTCATGGGTCGTGCTTGGGCTGTAAATTTATGGCCCGTTTTAGTTTTGTGTCATGCTTGGCTTGCCTTGGCCTGGCATGGCACGACCTAGTGAAGGCCCGAATGGAGCTCCACTGGGCCGACACAGTGGGCTGGCCCAATTAGTGGTAGCTTTTTATCAAATTCAATATTTAACTTATATAAAAGTCAAAATGATCCCAACTGTTAATTAGGCACTCCACTAAAATTATTAGGAACAAGACGTGTGAAGTAGGCACAAAATAGGCACAAAATAGTATGTCATTCCGGCATGAATGGGTACGAATGGGTTGGCTCAGTATCCAATGGTTTGGTGGGGTTATAGGTTTAGATCTATACAGTACTCTGGATCGTGCCTGGGCCTAGGTGTTTTTATGTGGCCCGACACGGCCCATTACCAACGCTAGTTTGGAATGAAATTCTTTTCCATTGCAATTATGATTCCTTGTATCTTGATTTGCTTGTTGTCATGTGCATTTATCTGAGTTCTGAATTGTGGAAGATAGGTCCAAGAGTGCTAAATATATATCTCAAATATAACTCGCATTGAGTCTTTTTATGACTTATTATATTTCTTCTCTCTAATTGCTTATGCACTATATTATGCAGTTAACTCTTTTCCCCCCTCTTTGCAGGTATTTATATTTGGGAGGTTGATTTTTGGACCTGATGCTCGATCGTTGCTTATCACCATCTCACTCATAGTGGTTCCTGTTGTGATATTTTGTGTGTTTGTTGCAAGACATCTTCTTCATAGATTTCCTGCATATGATGCAGGATATGCAATATTAGTGGTCGCTATAGCATTTACTATCTATGTTAGTCTTCTAAACTTTTTGTGTAATATGCACAGATAATACATGTATGCATCCACGCAGCACTCCCACAAGTATTATATGCCAATGCTAATATTTCAATTTCTGCTTGTCATTGTGGTGACTTTCTACTGTGTTTTGTCATGTTGCTGATGGAGGGTTAAGATGTTTGAGTCTCACATTTCCTCTAATTATATAATAACCAGAAAATAAGCTTTCATAAAATATGCTTGTCATTTTCTTTCTATCTGTTATTATATCAAGAAAATTATGTTTGTGCTCCGAGCTTTTTGAGCAAGGCTTAGTTAATAACATTTGGAGTTAGCAATGATTTACTACTTGACTAATAACTGGTAGATCTTGGAAAGAAGTTTGCAAATTATGCATTTTCCTAAAAGAAAAGCTGTTCATTCGTGTTATTAAACGTTGAATTTGTAGCATACTCATCTGCTATATAAATGATATTTCAATGTTGTATTGTGATTTGACTTGGTTTTTGCAATTGAATATTTATACTAATTAAGGATTGAAAAAAGCTGATGCAATTAAAATACCATGGAGGAGGAAAAGTAGGGTAATTATGAAGTCTGTTGTTATTTTGTTTGCAACGGAAGCCGTCAAACTTTTAAAACATCAAGAAAACTATTGGCCAACTGTATCATGATAATAAATTCCATTAAGTTCAGAGATCTGAATATTCAATTTATCATCCACAATATATGGTAGAAGGATTCACCAAGACATCTTTTAGAAGGATATAATGATGCATGAGATGATTCCTGGCTCCGATCTATAAAAGGAAGGGTTAAATTAATTAATTTGGAACATTTCTGTTAGTGCAAAAACTTGTTTGCAGTACAACTCATTTTATTGCAAATCTGGTTGAAGTCTGTTTTCTTTATAAATTGCTGTATGATTTCAGAGAAATGAACTCTTCTTCCACAAATATCATGTTTTCCTGATGTTAACTTGCACATGCATATGCACATAAACTTTAGTTTTGTCTGTGCTAATTGTGTAGGTGTTGGTGCTGCTGCTTCTTACGTCAGCTCGAGATCCTGGTATCATCCCACGCGCTTCACATCCTCCTGAGGAAGAGTTCTCTTATGACAATTCAGTTCCATTTGAAGGGGGGAGGCACACGCCAAGCCTGCAGTTTCCTCGTACCAAAGAAGTGACAGTTAATGGCATGACTGTGAAAGTAAAATACTGTGATACTTGCATGCTCTATCGTCCTCCACGTTGTTCACATTGTTCAATTTGCAATAATTGTGTGGAACGGTTTGATCATCACTGTCCCTGGGTTGGGCAATGCATTGGACTGGTATTCCACTTGATCTTTTTAAATATTGAATTTATCCCGCAAACCCAAATTGTTAGTCCTCGGAATGTTGAGATATACAAGAGTATCACGAGTATTTATTATTTTTAAAGTCTGGAGCAGTATCAGCTACCCAGCTTATTGTTTTGTACTTCATCAATAACCTTTTCTATGGTCAAATAAGAAATTTCTTGCATGTGTTTTTATTGACTTATGGCAGTCTTCTTACAATTAGATAACCTAAGAAATTGGCATAGCAATGATAAACTCTAAATCTTGACCAATCTTGATACTTTTTTTTTTGGTTTATGCATGCATATTGGCTGTGTTTTTCACGTTTGGTAGTATCTTTTTGCATTTGGTTTTAACTTTTATGGCACATTGTTTTGACTCCATAAAAAGTAAGAGATTGCACCAGTCGAGAATAAAAAGGGGAAACAACTGAGGTGGTTTGGGCATGTCCAAAGAGAATGTCAAAAAGGATATGATAGTTGTTAATTTTACAAAGAACATTGCTCGTAGTAAAGCATAGAGGAGAAGAATGATTCATAAGTGCAACCCGAAAAGTTTGGCATTAAAGCTTGTTGTTGCCATTGTTGATTCTCTTTGTAAACTATATAGTACAAGAAAATTGACAATGTGACTTGTACAATAAAGTTGTGCAATCTTGAATTCTTGATACATGTTGAGCATGATTTTAGTTGAGTATGCTTCATGAACTGTTTATTTAATTTATGACCATTTGCCAATTTGCTAGCAGCTTGTGCTGCGAGCATAGTGAGGCAACTCTGAGTACAGTAGGCTTGCCATACATCCCATATATCTGGCAGTTGGCAGAAAGACTAAAGCTACCTTATTGAGCATGCTGCCGATATTGAAGAAACTAAACAGAAACCTTACCAACTTAGTCTGGCAAGTTTACTCATATTGGTCACTGAACTCCAGCATTAGGTTAGTGTTATTTTGTCTGTACATATTTGATTATCTCTTGTACATATTTGAGTCATGATGTCTGTGCAAAACATGTATATTGGCCCTATGTGTTCTCTTTTTGGTTAGAGTTACTTTGTGTATATGATATGAAAGCCTCTCTTATATTTCAAACAAGATTGATTCTTTATCTAGTCCTTAGAGTTGCTCCAATTCATATTCAAACCTTTCATGTGTTCTGGTATAGGACTCCTATTAATAATGTAGTCATCCATATTGGTTCTTTCTCTTCATGGAAATCTTTCATTTTGGATCCCTTTGCAAACTTACATCATGGATATGTAAACTTATTGTCCAAGGTTACTGTAAATATATATAAATAGTTGTGTACAAGTACAGAACATGGCTCATGCCACTACAACAACGCATTTGTTTCCAAAATTATTGCGTCAACTACATGAAGCTTTTCTCTATTCACTTCATTAGGGTCTCTGTTAAGTTTGTAATCACTGGCCTCAGTCCTTGTCTGTTTTAGTTTACTTCGAGTGGAGCTGCTCCTTCAACTATGATGGTATGATCCAGTCACTCCTAAGTAGGACAGTCATTTCCTTACTAGGCTCGATTTTGCTTCTGCTACCTCCGTGATCTCTGCAACTTGCTGCCACTTGCTGAAATCAGATGAGAAGAAGAAGACTTGGTTATGCTGCCACTACATCCACAATCTTAGCAATATGTCAACCACATGTGTGAAAAAGGAAATAAGGCCCTATGCCATCTTTTCTTGTTTTTCTTCTCTCCTCTCTTCCTCTCTGCTCTTTATTCCTTCGTTTCAACAACACCCCACCCACCACCCCCCCCCCCCCCCCCCCCCAACCCGGTTGAATCTGCACTATGCTTAGGTGAATCACAGAATACAGCATACTGCCTTCTTGGAGATGAGAAATGATTGTGTTACTCTTGCTATATTGGTGACTGTTATATTAGGCTGATAACACAAGTGTTTCATTTTGCCATATCTGTGTTATATGAGGATGTATCATTGAAATTCTTCTTGAGTTTTATAATCTCCATGTTCAGAATGAATTTAATCTTTATTTATACATACTGTTTGAATTTAATAGTGTCATGTTTCAATCTTTTATTTTCTAATATTGAGCTGCTTCCTTTATACCTGTTGAAATTCCCTGGCTTTATATATTATCCTTCGAATATATTACATTCCGATCTCTTAATATGCTTATTTTGGAACTTTTGTCTTCTTGCAGAGGAACTATCGCTACTTTTTCTTCTTTGTATCGTCCTCAACTCTTCTCTGTATATTTGTGTTCTCAATGTGCGCATTGTACATCAAGTTTCTCATGGATGGTGATTATCCCACAGTTTGGAAGGCACTGAAACATTCCCCAGCATCTGTGATACTCATGATATATTGTTTTGTCTCTCTATGGTTTGTTGGTGGCCTTACTGGATTTCACTTATATCTCATTGGTACCAACCAGGTCAGTTTCATTGCACTGAATTTTATTTTGTTTTATGTTGTGTTATCATTGTTTTGTTCTTTGTAAAGTTGTTTCTTCTGATAAGGTGCTTCTTTGTTTTGGTTATGTAGACCATGCTGTTTTGAACAGTTGATTTAGGGTTCTAAATACCAAACCTACTTAATCTGAGTGAATAAATACAACTTTAATTGGCTTGAATGGGTAAGCTGTGACACAGATTTCTTGTTTTCTAGACTTTAAAAGGCTAATTTGGCCAAGACTCTAGAGCACATCTTATTATCTTTACTGGAACCTCGAGGTTTTCTGTGTGTGTGTGTGTTTTGGGGGGGGGGGGGGGGGGGGGTTAAACCCATGTCTGTGTATTTGTGGGAGAAAAGACCATAGCTGCGGCATGAGAGCATGATTCTCAGCTTAAGATCTCTTCAATGGTTGTAAGAATTTTAGAGTGTGGTAGATGGCATTTGTGTTCGAACTGAATACTTTTTGTCGCCAAATGAAGATGAACTTGTATTGAATTGATCTATTTTGCTTATTCTATACTCATTGTAAGGTTCATGTGTTATCCCTGTTTTAAATATCGGCTGAATATCGGCCGATATCTCATTTTTTGCCTATTGCCGATACGATATGGGAAAATCATTCGCATTGAAATATCGGCCGATAAATCGCTCGATATCGGACAATAAATCGCCCGAGATATTGCCCGATATGAAATAACTTATTTATTGCACGACTGCGCGCAAATGCGCATTGTTTTTTTATCGTCTTTGCATGCATGTTACATAATTTTTATTTGGTAGATGATATCTATGACACTAAATTAACTTTTAGTTATCAATATTTCATTATATATGTATACTGTCCAATATGAACGCCTGATATGTGCCCATATCCCCGATTTCTCCTTCGATATCTGATATCCGAAATGAAAAAACCCATCCGATGCGATCCCGATATCCGATATTTAGAACCTTGTGTATTATGCACTTCTAAACTTCCGGGTTCTTGTTGATGCATGACAAAAGGGATATCTAGGTTTTGTGGTGGGATTGGGGAAATCAAATCTAGGGTTTATAAAAATTGAGGAAGAGATAAGATTTAGGCTTCATACCTAGGTAAATTGCTTACTCTCTTCATGCATCATACACAAAGATTTTGAATTAGGGCTTCGCATTCAGGAGAATGCTTTTCCCACTTTATACTCCGCACACAAAGATTTTCGAAAAACCAAATTTAGGGTTTCAAAATTATCAATAAATCAATGATCAAAAATAAAATCATACAAGTATATTTATAGCTGTAGAGAAATAGAAACCCTAGAATAGGAATTGATTAATTAACATAAGAAAAGGTACAAGGTATATATAGAAGACAAGGTAGGTATATGGATAATCAACCCAATAACCTAATAACCCAATGCTAATAACTAATCTTAAACTCCCTCTCAAGCTAGAGCATAAAGATCTAACATGCCCAGCTTGTTACATAGATTAGAAAGCACTTGAGGTGAGGCAGCTTTGGTAAGGAGATCAACCAACTGTTCTAAAGACGATGTGAACTGGAACGTAACTACTTTCTTTGTCCAAACATCCCTGACAAAATGACAGTCGGTCTCATTGTGTTGGTTCTTTCATGGAATACATGATTCGGGGAAATGTAGATAGCAGAATGATTATCACAATGCATAGGCATGGGCCCAGGCTGTCTGAAACTAAGTTCCATCAGTAGATTTTTTAACCACACCATCTCGCTTGCTGTATGAGCCATAGCTCTGCACTCAAGCGAGACAACATCCTGCTTTTTGCTCCTCCAAGTCACCAGATTTCCTCCAACAAAGGTGCAATACGCAGTAGTAGACTTTCTGTTTCTTCGGTCACCAACATATCCTGAATCCGAATATCCAGAAATGCATATATGCCTATGTTTTCTGCACACCAATCCTTTTCCTGGACAACTCTTGATGTAAGCCAGAACCTTTATCACAACTAATGAGTCTCTCTTGGTTGATACATGAATTTACTCAGTACCCCTACAGTAAAGGTTATGTCTGGTCTAGTTACTGTGAGATATATCAACTTTTCAATTATATCTTCCTGGATCGTCAAGTGCATGATTGTCATCAAAGGATAAATCCACATTGGCTTCCATTGGAGTGGTAGCAGGCTTGCATCCCACAGACCTGCTTCCTCAAGAAGATCCAGAGTATACTTTCGCTGGAAAAGAAGAATACTGTGTTTTTGATGTGTAACTTCAATTTTCAGAAAGTATTTTGGATGTCTCATGTCCTTGCTCACAAAATGATGCTTAAGATACTTCTTAGTCTCCAACAGTCTAGCTGAATCACTACCAGTCAGCAAAATATCAGCATAAACAGTCAGAACTACGATGCCAGACTTTGTGCGCCGAACGAAGAAAAGGTGATCTGAATGACACCGGTGAAATCCAATAACAAAAATGGTAAGGCTGAACTTTTCAAACCACGCCCTTGGACTCTGTTTGAGTGCATATATGGCGGTCTTTGAGACAGACTTTTGTTCCCCCTGAGCAACATAGCCTGGGGGTTGCTCCATATAAACTTCCTCTTGAAGATTTTTATATAAGAAAGCGTTCTTAACATCCAGTTGGAACAATGGCCATGACATGTTAACAACAATGGAGAACAGAATCCTGATAGAATTCATCCTGGTAACTGATGAGAATGTCTCAAAATAGTCGATGCCATATGTTTAAGGCTAACCTTTAGCTACGAGCCTGGCCTTATATCGATCCACAGATCTATCTGGGCGATACTTTAAAGTAAAGACCAAGTGACCACCAACAACAGTATCTGTTGGTGCCGAAACCAACTCCCAAGTTCCTCTAGAAGCAAGAGCTTCCATTTCCTCATCCATAACCTGCATCCAGGCAGGTACAATAAAGCCTCTGTATAAGACCTTGGTATAGACTCAGAAGACAATGATAGGGCAAACTTCTGAAAAGTGGGGTTAAGGTGATCATAAGAAACAAAATTCGAAATAAGATGGTCATTGCAAGACCGTTTACCGTTTCAAAGAAAAATGGGAATATCAAGATCATAAGGAGGTGCTGATGTGGAGGAGTGTCTACTGGAGAGGGGATAGCCGAAACTGGTTCAGAGGTAGGAACCTTTGGGCGATGAGTGTAGATATATCTGAAATCCCGAACTGGCTTGGTTTTAGGGGGATCCTGAGTTTCTACTTGCGATACTGGCGAAGAAATGGCAGAAGCTTGTGTAGGCAATGGCACAGTGGTGACGGAGAAGCAGTTTCAGATATAGTGATAAGAACCGTGGAGAGAAATATGAACAGACTCAAAGAACGTAACATCAACATACACCAAATACTTTCTGGTGAAGGGATTATAGCATCGATATTCTTTTTGTGTTCTAGAATACCAACAAAGACGCATTTTATAGATCTAGGAGATAACTTGTCTAGCTCAGGAGACAAGTCCTAAACAAAAGAAGTGCAGCCGAAAACGCGTGAAGTCATGGAGAAAGGTGTTTTGTTTGGAAATAGACAAGAAAAAAGAGATTTTTAGCGAGAACAGAAGGGGCATTCTATTAATCAGATAACAATCACTTAACACATCAGATCATAAATATTTTGGGACATATGAATCTTTATGGTTCTAGCGACATCTAGAATGTGTTTATGTTTGCGTTCAACAACTCCATTTTGTTGGGATGTATGATAACAAGAGGTCTGATGAATAATCCCATTTTTGGACAAAAAATAGTTATCTTTTTTAACACTCTAAGGCATTGTCAGTACGAAGCACACGAATTGAAGTAGAAAACTGATTTTTTATTTTATTAAAGAAAATTTCAATAACATTGGAGACTTTTGACCTCTCTTTTAGGAGATACAACCACGACATGCGAGAGAAATCAACAAAGAGCAGAAAATATCTAAAACCCTTAATGGAGGGTATACGACTAGGACCCCAGACATCAGAATGGACCAACTCGAATGCAGAACTACTACGATTATTGGCTCGATTCTGAAAGGTAGCACAATGTTGCTTACCTAACTCACAAGACTCACAACCTAAAGAAGAAATAGAAGACTCTACAGGAATAACAGACCGAAACTTTTGTACCGAATGATGACCCAAGCGCCAATGTCAAAGTAAAACTGGATCAGGCTGATATGCAATCAAGCCAGTAGGGGTCACTCGATCATCCAAATAGTATATGCCTCCTCGCTCATGCCCCGAACCAATCCTTTTTCCAGGCGACAGGTCCTGAAACACATAATGAGAAGGGAAAAAGTTATTTTGCAGTTATTATGTTTAGTAAACTGCCTGATAAACAAGAGACTAATATGAAATCGTGGAACATATAGGACATCAGTAAGGGTCAAGGATGGAGTAGCTTGAACTACTCCATTCCCTAATACAGGAGAATGGGTACCATCAGTAATTTTAACAGAGGGGTGGACACGTGACAAATTTAATGTAACAAACTTTTATTTAGTACCTGTCGTATGAGATGAGGCTCCTCTAATATTCAGGGCTTTTGAGGAGAGGCAGTATGGGCGTGCATACCTGAAGCAGATGCGTGAGTCGCTGAAAGATTGTTCTGAGAGAACTCTAACTGTCAGAGTCTATCATACTTCTCCTGCGACAATACAACCGTAGAAGAGCCAGGAATAGCAGATGAAAAACTCTGAGTACCACACGGGGCAGAAAAATAACCAGAATCAGATAGTTGCGCCAACTCAGGACGTCCAAATTTCTCCCAGTACTTTTCGGAATTGTGATTGCTACGTTCATAATGCCTACATTGTCGGGGCCTCTCAGAGGCACTCTGTCTGTCTCCGTAAGATCCATTTCCACCTCTAACGAATCCACGTCCTCGTCCTCCAAAATCGCGGCCATGACCACGACCTCTGTCACGACTCAAAAATCATGACAAAGTGCTCGATGGATGGTGCAGATTAGACCTCGGATCCAGTAGAGACCCGCATAACTCTCGAGAAGGTGGCAGTCAACATGGGAATACTATCTCCTCCCAGTATCTGACCCCGCATCTGGGATCGTAGTGTAGGACTCAAACCAGATAGAAATTTCGATACCGCGAGCTCCTCAGTGTACAGCAGGTCGATGCATCTCTAACTCATCAATAAGACCTTTGAGTTTGCCATAAAACTCTGACTCCCTGTTTGAGCTCAAACAGGCGCTCATAGATCTCAAACACTCTCGAGGGTTTTTCTTATTGCCATACATCACCTTTAGTGTATCCCACATCTCCTTAGCGGTAGCCAAGAATATAACACTACTATTAATCTTCTCCTCTAGACTGTTGAGAAGCCATGTCTATAATCTCTAGTAAGTCAGGTTACATAAGTAGGATCTGAAGTAGCAGGTGGATCGTGAAGGAGGTGAACCAATTTGTTTTGAGCGCCAATGAATATACAGAAGCCTGCACCCATAACAAGTAGTTAGATCCATTCAACTTTACTGTAGTCCCTAACATTGTCTTGGGAATAGAAGTCTCAACCATTAAAGAGAAGATCATAATGGATAATGGAGGAGGAACTTGTAGTCTCAGACATAATAGCCAGTAAATAGATAACCAGAAATCAGACAGTGGTAGCAGGAAATAACCAGTAAGTAAGAGAAATAAGCAACTTAGTTACCAGATAGAGGCATAGACAATCAGAATTGCATCAAGGCAATTTCTCAGCCTGAAATAGCCAGATCAGATGTAAAAATCTAATTTTAAGCAGTAAATAGATCAGACCAGAGAAGTCTTGTAAAGCGTCCAAACAGCCAGATCAGATGTAAAAATCTGATTTTTTTTAGTAGTTAAGGCCCTATTTGAGACCTCTGGAGAAGGAAGGGGGCGGCACCCTTTTGAAGGTTTTGGAGGCGGCGGCGGCACCTATTTTGATGACTTGGAGGGGGCGGCACTTGGAAGGGGACGACACCTTTTTTAGCGTTTGGAGGAGGGGCGACACCTATTTGAAGACTTGGAAGAGATGGCGGAGGTGTTAGCGAGGTGGGGCGGCGATGTATGGAGAGGCAGGAGGGTGATGTTTGAGGAGAAGGAGAATTTTGAGAAGGAGGTGGTGGATTTTAAGGTTAGGGTTTAACTTTGCTCTGATACCATGTAGAAAAATAGAAACCCTTGAATATGAATTGATTAATTAACATAAGATAAGGTACAAGGTATATATAGAAGACAAGGTGGGTATATGGGTAATCAACCCAATAACACAATTACCCAATACTAATAACTAATCTTAACAATAGCCAAAGGCAATGTGCACTGGTGTCATCCTCCTAATCATAAAATAACTTTTAAGAAATAAAAAACTAATAAAAGAAAAAGACTAATCCTAATTCTAATCATATCCAACCCAAGCATTTCTCCTACTCGAACTCGTCATCCAAATCTTGATTGTATCTCCATCAATTATCCCCGGGTTGGAAATGTTCGCTTTTGGTGAATTGTGAAGATACTCCTCAAGCGAATTCGGGTTGAGCTACTGTTGTGGAATCATGACGTTATTTCCAACGAACCAAGTAGCGTTGGTATCTGTCATCAACTGTCGATATCACCTGTGAGCAAGATGTCCTCAATCTCATTAGCCTAAAATCTCCTTTGTGGTTGTAGTGATAGTGGATGATCATGAAACTGTTGTGGGCCCTCTGTTGTTGGCGAGGAAAAATGGTTGAATAGTTGATAGAAGCACGATATGGAGTCAAGTCCTTGATGTTGAAGACAATGTTAATTTCAGGCTCCCATGGTTTGTACAACTCGTAAGCATTGGAACCAATACTTTTTAAGACCTTGTAAGGACTTGTACGTCGAGTATGAAGCTTCTCCCATGCAGAGTTCGAAATATCGGCCGAGTCGGATACGACTCGGCCGAGTCGTATCGACTCGGCCCCCTCCGAGTCGTATCGGAGGCCCGAGTCGATCGAAGTTCGCCGAGTCGACCCGACTCGGGTCCAACTCGGACCTGACTCGGCCGAGTCGTTCACGACTCAGCCGAGTTGACCGAGTCGGGTCCGAGTCGGACCCGAGTCGGGTCGACTCGGCGCCCGTGACGAAGCGCCTTTAAAGGCGCTGAGGGAGAGAGAGATCAGATCTGATCTCTCTCTCCCTCGCGTCGCCCTCCGTCCCCCCGCGTCGCCTTCGCCGTCCCCCCGCGTCGCCGTCGCCGGTCGCCGTCGCCGTCTGCAGGTATTTCTCCCTCTCCCCCTCTCAGTCTCTCTCTCTCCCCCTCTCTCTCTCTTTCTCCGTCTCTCTCTCCCGCAGCGACTGTCTCTCTCTCTCTCCGTCTCTCTCTCCCCGTCGGACTCTCTCCCTCTCAGTCTCTCTCTCTCCGTCTCTCTGTTGGACTCTCTCTTCCTCTGTATCTCTCTCCCTCTGTATCTCTCTATCGGACTCTCTCCCTCTCCCTCTCAGTCTCTCTCTCTCCCTGTCCCTCTCTCTCTGTCCCTCTCTCCCTCTCAGTCTCTCTCTCCCCTCTCCTCTCTCAGTCCCTCTCTCTCCCTCTCTCTCAGTCTCTCTCTCCCCTCCTCTGTGTGACTGTCTCCCTCTCTCCCTTCTGTCTCAGTCTCTCTCCCTCTCTCTGTTCCTCTCTCTCCCCCTCAGTTTAATTTTGATACATGAATTTTGATATCTACAATTTTTTATGATTTGTCATGAATTTTTCATAATTTTTTTGGCGTTCTATGTAGCGTTTTGCGCGTATCGTCCGAGTCCGATCCGAGTCGCCGAGACCGATCCGTCTCGGTGCCGGCCGAGTCGGCGGCTGAGACCGAGACTTTGAACCATGCTCCCATGTCCCGGGCGAGATCCTCTGAGGTGGCATTTTGAGTATCACTTTGTCCCCTTGTGCAAATTCCTACAATTTATTATGCAAATTCGCAACAGATTTATAATTATCATTATTAAGAGTTATTTGATGTGAAACCTCAATATGCAAATTTTACATAGGATGAATGTTATTAAGGAGAGAATGTTGCTAAAGTCTTGGAGAATGTGATCAATGTTTTAAATCTCGCCGATATATTGGTATATCGGCTGAGGTACAGGTATTTTATTCAAAACGATACGATAAATGTAAAATTTTGTCGAATATTTTTTTTGGACCGATATGGGCAGAATATCGCCACGTGGCCGATATATCAGCTGATGTCCGAGATGAATATATCTGATATATCACCACGTTACGCATTTGAGGAGCTTTTACAAACTTATTTGAGGAGCTTTTACAAAATATAAGTATTCCTTATGAGTCTATGACCCTAAACTTGCTTTAAGTAGTTTTATATGCTTTATGTATGCAATCACATGTATATTCTTCATCTGGTATGGCGTTCAAAATGATGTCCGGTATTTAGTACCATATCGCGATATATCACCACCCGGTATCCGATATATAATTTTGCCGATCGATATATCTCTGATATCCAATATTTAAAACACTGGATGTGACAGACATGAGGAGGAAACTCTACAAATGCAATAGGAGACTCACTAGTGGTAATAATCATAGGCACAATTCCTTCATGACTTCCCTCAATAAATTGATGTGTGTTCACAGATGGAATGGTTTCTAATTTTCCTCTGTAATGACCGCCCTAGTCTTTTGATTGTCAGAAATGTCTTGTCCTGTTATAGATGAATCTACAAGTGTTCGGCTTACCACAACTGGTCACTAAGTCGTACAATCAAGACCTACCTAATAAGATGTGGGTGGCGTCTATGGCTAAGATGTTAACCAAATGTGGTTCTGATAGCTTGAAAATTGGACAGGAGAGCAGTTTCTTCAACCCAAGTGACGTATTGTTGTGGGTGAGGTTTAGCTTCTAAATTCAGTTTCTCAACGACTGGCTTGGCGATTATATTCACACAACCACCTCCATTAATCATCACTTTATAGCTGTTATCATTTTGTTTGATGTAGGTGGAAAGAAGACACCTAACGACAGTCAGTTGGATGCTACACACTCTTATTGCCTCAGCATCACTAGCATCATGCTCGAGGTCATAGGCTTGCTGAACCTACTTGTGATCATCCTCATCTAGTACCCCCTCTACAAGAGTGCTAGGGGGACACTGGGCGACAAAATGACCAAAATCCTGACAGCTAAAACACCTAGCTCTGTTGAGATGACTCACTTATCACAAACTTGCTCTTGGGATCTGATGTAGGAGATCAAAGCAACGACAACATGATCATGACAGCAGGAGAAGCAGAGTTTGGTCGACTGCCCGGTTGATCGACAACCCTAGTCAATTCAACGGTCGACCGCGATTTTTTCGAAAGTGGAGATTGTACAGTCGGCCGACCATCCGGTCGACCGACATTCAACAGAGACTAGAGACTCAGCCGGTTGACCGACCAAAACCAGAAACAAGGATTTCTTAGTCGGTCGATCGACTTGCGCGTATTAGCAATATCTGAACCTGTTTAGGATTTTGTTTAGTTTTAATTTGTTTCTTTATTTTTAAACTTTCTTTTTTATTTTGAATTTAATTTCATAGATAGAATATGACTTATTCTGAGCTTATAAAAGACTCTTGAATCTCTTGTATTTGTAGTCAATTTTCAATCAATATATTTTGAGTTTTTCTCATATTTGCTCTTGGATTTGAGTTCTCTTTGGCTCGTGGATTTAGGTCGTTTTGCTCGTGGATTCGAGTGGTTATCCCTACATGAAGGTTCCTTCAGGGTTCGTCAGCGCTAGAACGAGATCTATCCCGTGTTGCTCGCCTTCCTTGCTTCCCCATTTGCGTCAAGTGGTAATCAGAGCTTCGGCAAATGTTCTGACGATGGCCGGAGACGATGACGAGCAGCACAGCCTTCCACGAGAGTAGGCGCTGTTGAAGGGATACTTGGTGCTCTTGAGTCAACCATGGATACTTAGTCTCTCTCAAATTTGATGATCGAGGCCTTGTTGAGGGTGCATACCGAAGCAGGCTTGAACGTTCATCGAACAATCTTCCTCCACTACCTCCACCACCATCGGGTGATCCTCATCCATTGCCTCCGCTATAGCAATTTTCTTTCCAACAACCACCCCCTCGTCAACGACCATGTCAACCATCTCCACCACCAAAACGTCCTCTATGACAACTTCCTTACGAAGATCTTACCGACGAGTAAGAACTCATCAACACCTTTTGTCCCGAAGACGATTTCGAGGACGATGGTTATGATGGAAGGACGGCCTATTGGCAAGGCCCTAGGCGGATGGCGAATCCTAATCCCAACAAGGGAGAAGGATTTTCTTTTCCTAACCTAGATGGAGAAGAGGGGACCCAAGTCCTAACGAGTATAAGATGAAGATCGAGATTCTTTCTTTCAGTGGGTACCTTGACATCGAGTCCTTTTTAGACTGGGTCTATGAAGTTGAAAAGTTCTTTGACATGGCTTACGTCCCCGAGGAAAAGCATGTCAAGTTTGTGACATACAAGCTCAAGGGAGTAGCAGCCGCATGGTGGGACCAGTTGCAAATCACAAGGTGCCAAGGCAAGCCACCAGTGATGACATTAAGTAACTCTTACAAGGTAGATTCCTTCCACATGACTTTCAACAGATCCTCTACGATCAATTTGAGCAATGCAGGTAATGTATGAGGATTGTGGCATCATACATGGAGTTGTATTGCCTCTTATCGCGACGTGACATCCCTGACAGAGGAGCAGCAGACTTCAAAGTACAACAATGGGCTGAAGTACTCCATCCAAGAACGATTGGCCCTCCAAATGAATACGTCTTCAGAATAAGGCCATGAAGATTGAGAGATTGTAGAGCAGTGCTTTACCTTTCAAAGGAGCAGATGAGGACATTCGACAACACAAGAGCTCAGCAAGTTCCACATCAAGCGAACGCCCTCCAACCCGTAAGGTGATTGACACCCCTCCAGCAAACCCGGCGACGGCAGCTGCCCCCTACTACAAAGGGCAAGGAGAATTCATATGTCAAGCCCGGGTTGGCAAGTGTTACAGGTGTGACGAACCTGGACGCAGGTTCAATGAGCGCCGGAAGAGGAGGCCCGTCAACATGGCCGACTATGAGGACAAAGATAAAATATTGATCGAGACTGAGCTAGAAGATTTCGACTTTGTCAAAAAAGATGGAGAGGTAGCCACTTGCGTGGTCTGAAGTATCGATCGAGACTGAACCAAAAGATTCTGACTTTGTCGAAGAAGATGGAGAGGTAGACCAACCGGTTGCTATGCAACCAAAAGAATCCCGATACTACACAAAGGCATTAGATTTTCTACTCAAGGTGTTCAGTAAAGAACAAGGTGTGCAATCTCATCATCGACAACGGCAGTTGCGAAAACATTATTTCTGCTGCATTGGTGGACTATTTGAAATTAGAGACAGAGCCACACCCTCATCCATACACCATTGGGTGGATAAACAAGGGCTCCTACATAAAGGTAACGAATCTTTGTCATGTTTCTATTTTAATTGGCAAGTTCTATACAGATTTAGTTACTTGTGATGTTGATATGGATGTATGTCACATACTATTGGGGTAAACGTGGCAACATGACATCATGCTACCAATCGAGGCAAGAGGAACATCTATATGTTCACTTGGGATGACAAGAGAATTGCCATGAAGCCTATTCCACCACCACTGAAGCCAACTAAAGAAGAAAAGTCAAAGTTCATATTGATATGCAATCGAGGTGAATTCTTAGTGGAGTCCAAGGGGACAAAGCAACGGTTTGCTCTGGTAGTCAAAAAAGAAGTCGGCCCGGCAATTAAAGTTCTTGAGAAGATGAAGCCGGTGCCGGAAGAATTCCAAAGAATAGTTTATGACGAGCTCCCAGATGAACTGCCGCCTATGAGGGATATCTAGTACCACATCGATCTGATCCCCAGAGCGAGTCACCCAACCTTCCACACTACCAAATGAATCTAAAGCAGAGTGAAATTCTGAGTTCAAAGAACTGATTCAGAAGGTGCACATTAGAGAGAGCATGAGCTTGTGCGCAGTACCAGCCCTTTTGATGCCAAAGAAAGATGGAAGTTGGCGTATGTGCGTGGATAGCTGAGCCATTAACAAGATGACTATCCGATATCAATTTCCGATACCTCGCCTTGATGACATGTTGGATCGATTAGGAGGGTCGTGTATGTTCTCGAAGATTGATTTGAGGAGCGGCTACCACCAAATTCGCATTAGGCCGGGAGATTAGTGGAAGAAGGCTTTTAAGACTCCAAAAGGACTGCACAGGTGGATGGTCATACCCTTTAGACTATCCAATGCACCAAACACTTTCATGAGATTGATGAATCAAGTGCTTAAGTTTATCTTGGGAAAATTTGTAGTGTCTGCTTTGACGACATCCTCATCTACAGTTCAAGCGAAGCTGAGCATCTCAAACATCTACGAGACGTGTTCATAGTTTTGCAAGCCAATGAATTATACATTACCTTGAAAAAGTGCAACTTCATGACTACAAGCTTGATATTCTTGGGTTTTGTTAGTTCACAAGGAATCCATGTAGACGAGGAGAAAGTGAGGGTAATCCGAGAATGGCCCGCACCCAAGAGTGCTACCGAGGTAAGAAGCTTTCATGGCCTAGCTACTTTCTAGCGGGGTTTCATCTGCAACTTCAGTAGCTTGGTAGCACTCATGATAGACTGTTTGAAAAAGAAGGGTTCTTTCGTCTAGACTGATGGAGTCGGAAGGGCTTTTGAACTCATCAAGGAGAAGCTTACTAATGCCCCTAAAGCCTTTCCAAACTTCGATAAGGTGTTCAAGATAGAATGTGATGCTTTCGGAGTGGGCATTGGAGCAGTACTCTCACACGAAAAGAGACTTATTGCCTTCCTCGGTGAAAAGTTAAATGAAGCACGACAAAAGTGGTCTACATATAAACAAGAATTATATGCAGTATAAAGTTCATTGAAGTCATGGGGGATATCTTATAGCTAGTGATTTCGTGCTGTTTTTGGATCATCAATCATTCCAACACTTTAAGAACCAAAAGCATATAAACAAGATGCATGCAGGTGGGCATCCTACTTTGAGCAATTCAATTATGTGATTCGTCACAAATTTGGAGTAGATAACAATGTTCCTGATGGATTAGAGTCAAAGAATTTCACTGTTGGTCTCTTTACAAAGTGAAATCATTGGGTTCGGATGCTTGAAGGAGCTACATAAAAAGGATGAACACTTTATTGATATTTTGGAGAAGTGTACGTTATGACAGACCGCACAAGATTTTCATATCCTAGACGGATTTCTTCTCAAGGGAGCCGATTATGTGTACCAAGGACTTTGTTGTGGGAGAAAGTTATTAGAGACTTGCACGGAGGTGGACTTATAGGACACTTTGAGAGCGACAAAACTACGACAAGTCTTGAAGATAAATATTACTGGCCCCAACTTGGGGAAGGATGTTACTATAATTGTGAGTTGTCCGGTTTGTCAAGTTGCTAAAGGGCAAGCCCAAAATACGGGATTGTATACACCTTTGCCCGTCCCCAAAGATAGTTGGGAGGACTTGAGCATGGATTTTGTCCTAGGACTTCCTCACACACAGAAGGGAGTGGATTCCATCTTCGTGGTAGTTGATCGATTCTTCAAGATGGCGCATTTTATTCCTTGCCAGAAGATATCCGATGCACCACATGTGGCCAAATTGTTCTTTCAAGAGATTGTGAGACTGCATGGCGTACCGAGTTTCATTATTTCGGATCGAGACAACAAGTTCTTGGCGACGTTTTGGACTACTCTGTAGGAAATTTGACACATCTATAAAGTACAGTAGCACGACACACCCGCAAACTGATAGCCAAAAAAAGTTATCAACCGCACTTTAGGCAACTTGAGGAGTATATGTGGAGACATGACAAGAGCATGTGATCAAGCTTTGTCTAAACAGAGTTTGCTTACAACAGCGCAACAGCTCAACGGGTATGTCACCATTCTTTATTGGCTATCGAAAGGTACCTCATCATCTTCTAGACTTAGCCAAATTGCCCATTGACGAGAAGTCTAGTAGTGCAACTAGTGTCATAGCTGAACAAACAATAGATGTTCAAAAAGAGGTTCGAACGAGGTTATAGAAATCCAATGCAAGGTACAAGGCCATAACTGATAAAATGAGAGAGAATGTCCTCGAAGAAGGTGACATGGTAATGATATATTTAAGAAAAGAAAGAATTCATGGTGTATCATACAACAAGTTGAAGCCAAAGAAGTATGGTCTGTTCAAGATCATGAAAAAGATCAATGATAATGCTTATGTTGTGGATCTTTCAAGCAATATGGCAATGTTAAAGACATTCAATGTGGCAGATCTCTACGATTATCACCCAACCGAGTGGTTATATCCAGGTAATAACTCGAGGACGAGTTCTTTTGAAGAGGGAGGGACTGGTGAAGGAGGTCAAAGCAACAACATAATCATGGCAGCAGGAGAAGCAGACTTCAGTCGACCGCCCGATCGACTGACATGCCAAGTCAATCAACGGTCGATTGCCTAGTCGATCGCAATTTCCTGAGAGTGGAGACCTTACAGTCGGTCGACCATTCGTGACATTCAACAGAGACTAGAGACTCCTTACCCGGTTGACCGCCCAGTCAACCGACCAAAACTGAGAGCGAGGATTTCTAAGTCGGTCAATCGTCCGATCGACCGACCTGCGCGTATCAGCAATATCCGAACCTGTTTAGGATTCTATTTAGTTTTAATTTGTTTCTTTATTTTTAAACTTTCTTTATTTTGAATTTAGTTTCATAGATAGAATAGGACTTATTCTGAGCCTATAAAAGCCCTTATATTTGTAATCGATTTTCAATCAATATATTTTGAGTTGTCCTTTTTTGCTCGTGGATTCGAGTGATTATCCCTATATGAAGGTTCCTTCAGGGTTCGTCAGCACTAGAACGAGATCTAGCCCACGTCGCTCGTCTTCCTCGCTTCCCCATCTGCGTCAGGATCCTTAGTAGAGCTGTCGGGTTTGGTGGAACTCTCAAACTGACGCCTAGGTTGCTCCTTGGTTTTGGGGGGAATCTTCTCTCTAATGGAAACTTAAGGGAGATCTTGAGGTCCTCTGCTAGCTGGAATGCATCTAGAAGTGAATTCACGTGGTACGAACTGGCAAAGCATGGCTCGCCGAATGAGGGCTTCAAGCCTGTACGAAACCTAGACAAGGTTCGGTGTGGGTGATCGGGACATCAATGATGATTCGTCTTTGTAGTATTTATATTTGTGATTTGGTGTATTTGTTTTGTACTTTTGTTGTATTTTGTTTTGTATTTTCTTTGTATTTGCTTTAATAGTGGAGACAAGTCGTGTAGTGGATAGTTATGAATTTGTGTGGGTAGTTATCAGTTTGTAGCCTATATGTAGGCATGTGTGTACTTGGTGGGAAGTTAATGATGAATGAAATTTGGGAATCAAAGTCGATTTTTCCTGTACCCTTTCTTCTTCCTCTCTCTTCTCTTTTCCTATCTTAACCTGCAATCAAAACAACGCAACAGCCTATAATGAACCAAATTGAAGAAAATCTCTCTCTTGCCTGCTACTCTCCCTCTCCCTCGTCTTTACTCTGAGTCCAACCTCCCTTTCTCTACTCTTCTGTGAAACAACAGAAGGATGGAATGAACAATTTGAAACTCAATGGCTTGACTCCCTTGCCTGCGTCTTCTTTATGTCTCCTCTCTTTCTCCTCTCTAATGAATTGAATGAATAAATATGAAATCAAGGGCCTTCTATTTGCCTGCATCCCTTCCTTCTCCCTTCTTTCTTCTCTTTCTGGAATGAACTAATGATAACAAAGAAGTTCCCTACTTGCTTCTATGTGAATTGTACTCTCCCCTAACCCTCCCCCTTCTAGCAGCAGAGCAGCAACAACAGAAGCAGCAGCAAAGCAGCAGAAGTAGCAGCAACATAAGCAAAAGCAACAACAGAAACACAACAGCACCAGAAGCGCAACAATAACAATAACAAATCAGCCAACTGAGTAACTGTGGATCAATAGAACAAAGAATCGACCATTCACAAATTTAAAAAGTCAAGATCAATACAGTTACCTGAAACGAGCTTCTCAGTCGGTAAAATTTCTTCTTTAACACTCATATTATTTATTGGATTACGCATCAGTTAAATCATCTCTAAAGTATTATCTTTATTCCATGATATCCACTATATAGTGAGATGTGTGAATCTGTAACTTGTGATTGCTTAGCTTGGATATTGACTTTAGAATTTACCCTGCATAATATAAGTATTATTGTTAATTCGATTGAGATTAGAAATGTGTAAAGCTACGCTTGCGATCTTGTTTAAATCCATTTACAACGTTGTTACTTTTGAATTGTTTTCCTACTGAAGATTTTTCTATTTGGTGAAACATAACGATTTTGATTATTCATTGGCTTCCTACATGGCACACACCCACCATTTCACATCAGTTTGGTATTGGAGCGCAAGGTTTAGGCAGCAACACCTTGCATTAGGTTAAAAAACTTAGGCATTTGTTTTGAAAATTTTGTTTTGTTTTCTTTCTTTTGCATCAAATAAAAAAAGAGTTAATGAATCCCAATCTCCTTGCAAAATGAAATGTTACAATGAAGCGCATAGATAACATGTTTCTTAAATCGAAGCATGTCTTAGAGTCTTTGCGTAGGACTGAGAACTATCGAAGCACCTTCATGAACATGAAGGACAACGTGGTTCGTTCCAACAATACCAAAGGCGTGATGAGCAATATCATGTTGACTGATACTTGAAGAGCATCCAATTGGACGTATCAACCTTTGATGGTCGTTTGGATTATTCTGATTGTTCTGGTTCACAAAAATGTTTAGATTGGCTACAAAGCACGGATGGGTACTTCACACGATACCCTATTGTCTGAAACTGAGAAAGTTAGCTTTGCTGCCATGAAGTTGAGTTGCCAAGCGATATTGGTCTACCTTTGAGACTCTGTGAGTTAAGAGGAGAAATAACCTATTGGAACTTGCCATGACATGAAGACTCATCTAAGTATCGTTGCACCCATGGAATTACTGAGCTAAAAAAAGCTGACACTTTGGTTCAATACTCTCATGCTCCCAATTTAGGTTACACATTTAGGAGTCTGAATCACCGAGTCCCAACATCCAAGTCCACGTAACTCACACCAGAGTAATACATAAATGCTAGCATATAAGATGGATACTAAAGACAAAAGCGTTATATGTAACGCTAAAGGCCAAAATACTAAAAAGGGACTTTTTCACACTTCGTCCTGCAATTCAGTGTAACAAATGCGAAGGTTATTGACATGTTGCTGTCATATGTTCAAGCCCATTCAAAGTTAAGGAACCACCTGTAACAAATCCAGAGTCCCTTCCTCCTTTATTATCAACACTTGCTGTCATTGTCTGCTCTGGTCATCAACACTTTCTCCTTTACTGCCAACCCCTACTATCGTTATTTGCTCTGGTCGTCAACCCATTCCTCCTCTACTGTCGATGTCGAGCCAGTCAAAGTTGTCATTGTGAAATTGTCTATAACAGAGTCAGTCTAACTCTGAAGAAATCATTTACCAGGTGGAAGAACCTGAAGATTATCTCTAACGAAGAAATCTAGGGTGATGACATTGAGTAGTCTAATACTCTAATCCTCTTGAGGCCACTCCAGTGATAATAGAGCTTGTTGTAGTCACCTCTATGAGTACGGAGTTTACTGATGTCCTACCTAAAGAGAATACTTCAATTTCCTCCAAACTCATGTGATTATGGGGGATTTATGAAGTTCTTCATGAAGGCCTCCTAGATAAACTACCACCAACGTGTGATATCCCAGGAGTTAGTCTTCCCCACTTGCCACACCATAGGATGGATCCTCTCACCACATTGAACTCAAAGGGCAAGTTGATAAGTTGTCACTAGAGATCAGGCAACAATGTTTTGCCCCAATAAACATTTATGTATATGAGGATAAGTTTTAGAGCAATATGGTGACAAAGAATGGGTATGATCAAGGATGTTATCATATATGATCGATCCATATCCAAGCAGTTATGGGAGAATATGACGTCTTACAGATTATCAACTTCTCTTCTATTACTATTAAACTTAAAGATGCATCTCCTCTACCTTTACGTGTTTGCATATCTTTCATCTTATTGCTAAAGTAGGTAAACTATCACGTACCTTTAGGATCAAACCTCTGATAATCCCTTTTGATCGAAATCATGTATATTGTTGATCTGATGATCCAAGTGCCTAAAACTTTAATATCTAATAGAGAGTCAAAGTTCACTATCTATCTTTTGGAAGACTCTTTTAGCAATGATAGGCTTTAAGTTAAGTTCTCTATCACACTTCATTCTGAGTCTGCATTTTAGGCTAAACATCTGAGTTTGCATTATATTTTACTACACACATGCAAGTTCTACACATGAGAAATCAGTGATATATTTGAATAAGCAACGCTTACTATAAGTTATAGTCTGACATTCAAAAAAAATTTAAAACTATTAATGTTGACAATTTTGTGATGGTCCTCATGAAACTGTTAAAGATTTGCATGCCCGTAGTGCTGGACTTCACAAAATCTTAAAAGAGTTTAAATTACAATACTTATGTTATAGATTTGGCATCGATTTTATTTTCAATATGGTTTACAAGATTTTGATTATTTATAAACAACTCACTGGTTAATGAGCCTTACCCTGAGCCAATTTTTGAGAGGCTTTCATTTCTCCACTTCTAGTATTCATCCTATATGGCAGAGAAAATTGGTAACATTTTAGATGAATTTATGGTACAACTTGACTAATAACCTGATATGCAAGAAACAAACTTATGGCAGTATGAGAGTAGTTCTGCATTTGACTCGACAGAGTCGAGCTCTCTCCCACTTGGGGAGAATTGATGAACATCAGTGCTGATTTATCTTTGTCAGTGTTCTAAATATCCCCGATATTGCGCCGATATTGCGTTTACGGCACCTAGCCGCAATGATTTGGCACATCCAAACCGATATAGCTTTTTTCATCCAAAATCGCCAATAAATAGGCATGGACCCGATATATCGGCCGCAATTTCGGCGATTTTGGACCCGATATAGCGTTTTACACCTAATTTCTAGGTTAGGTATTTGGGTAATTCGAGTGATGTGGTAATGTAGCATTTTTGAAGATTCTACACTTGGATAGTGATTATGGATTCATAGGCTTAATGTAAGTTATCGAGCTAAGTATATCTTAAACATATAAGTATGATGTTTTATGTAGATTTATATAATTTATACATATATTGTCTTATTAAGATGCGATTTAAGACAAGAAGATATTACAGTGCGATTTTGACATTCGATTTTTGAAAATATCCCCGATATATCCCCGATATATCCCCATCTCTGATAAATTTTTCCGGCCGATGTAGCCCCTGTGGCCGCCATTTAGAACACTGATCTTTGTAGTATTTGTATTTGTGATTCGGTGTATTTGTTTTGTATTTTGTTTTATATTTTCTTTGTATTTGCTTTAGTAGTGGAGACAAGTCATGGATAGTTGTATAATAGTGGATAGTTATGGATTTGTGTGGGTAGTTATCAGTTCGTAGCCTATATGTAGGCAAGTGTATACTTGGTTTGAAGTTAATGATGAATGAAATTTGGGAATCAAAGTTGATCTTGCCTGCACCTTGTCTTCTTCCTCTCTCTGTTCTGTTCCCCTATCTCAACCTGCAATCAAAACAGCCCAACAGCCTATAATGAACCAAATTGAAGAAAATCTCTCTCTTGCTTGCTACTCTCCCTCTCCCTCTCCCTCTGTCTTTTACTCTAAGTCCAACCTCCCCTTTCTCTACTCATTTGTGAAACAATCGAAGGATGGAATGAACAATTTGAAACTCAATGGCCTGACTATCTTGCGGGCGTCTTCTTCGTGTCTCCTCTCTCTCTTCTCTCTAATGAATTGAATGAATGAATATGAAATCAAGGGCTTACTCTTTGCCTGCATCCCTCCCCCTCTCTTCTCTCTCTGGAATGAACTGATGATAACAAGGAAGTTTCCTACTTGCTTCCCTGTGAATAGTCCTTTCCCCTAACCCCCTTCCAGCAACAAAAGCAGCAACAACAGAAGCAACAGCTGTGCAACAAGGCAGCAACATAAGCAACATCAGAAACGCAACAACAATAGCATAAACTGCAACAACATAACAATAACAATAACAAATCAGTCAACTGAGTAACTGTGGATCAACAGAACAGAGAAGCAACCATTAACAAATTCAACAAGTTAAGATCGACGCGGTTACCTGAAATGAGTTTCTCAGTCGGTATAATTTCTTCTTCAACGCTTAGATTATTAGTTGGATTACGCATCAATTAAGTCATCTCTAAAGTATTATATTTATTTCATAATATCCACTATATTGTGAGATGTGTGAATCTATAACTTGTGATTGCTTAACATTGATATTGACTTTAAAATTTACCCTGCATAATATAGGTATTGTTAATTCGATTGAGATTAGAAATGTGCAAAGCTACACTTGCGATCTTGTTTAGATCCATTTGCAACGTTGTTTGTTTTGAATTATTTTCCTGCCAAAGATCTTTCTATTTGGTGAAACGTAGAGAGTTTGATTATATTAATGATTTCCTACATGGCACACACCCACCTTTTCACATTAGAGGGTCTTCTTTAACTTCACATCGAAGGTGAGGTCATCAAATTTAGTCATGTAATCTTGGACAGACATACTACCCTCGCGAAGGTTATGCAGCTGGAGATGGTTTTTTATGTGACAGGGGAGAGGTACTTCTTTTTAAGCTTCTCTTTCATTTCATCCCAAGTCTCTATAAGATTCCTATATCGTCTCTCTAGATCTCTCTACCAAAGTCCAGAAAATCTTGGCAGACCCTTGTAACTTCATCCTAGAGACTCTACGCTCTTCGGACATGTTATACCACTCAAAGTAGTAATCCATATCTGATAGCTAGTCAGAGAAAGCCCGAGGGTTATAGGCACGGCAAAAGCGGGCTTTTATTTTAATATTACGATTAATGCCATCCTATCTCTATCGTCTCTACAATTCTTGGGCGAGTTTCATTTCTATGACGATCGTTTTTCCCCCTAAGAATCTTATGATGACTCTCATCTCATTCTCGCATTTCTCATGCTCCCTGGGTTCTAGCTTAGCTAGATGCTCACTCAACTCATCGATCTTAATGTTTTGCTCCTACCTAAGGTCTTCCTTAAAAGTTTGAAATTCCCTAAGTAGTTTATCAATTTGACTTATGCACTCATCTACTATAGAATCTGGTCTTTCATTTTAGCAAATAACCCGAACTACACCCGGGTGAAAGGTGCAGGTGGGTAGTGAGGTTGTCGAGGATAAGGGAAGTTTTTGGTGGCCGGCGAACAGAGACAACGGCAGGCGATCAGCGGCGCGAAAGGAGAATAAAGAGAGATTCATCGAGGTTGAGGCAGCTGAGAGTGGTGGTGATGGTAGGGGGATGGTTGGCGAGGCAAGGAGTGGCGATGTTTGGTTGAGGTTGAAGCAGAGGGACATGTGGTGTTGTGGTGTTGTCGGATGCAATCGGCCAAGGTAACGAGGTTGTGATGATGACGAGGTCGAGTTCAATTTTAGAGTTTGAAGTCGAATCTGATTTCAGATCTGGGAGGTCGGGCGAGATCGGCGAGCGAGGCGATACTTGGATCAGGCCTTGGTCGTGGAGGGAAGAGGGTTGGGTTGATGACGGTTGACGGCGCGGTGGCAATGGCGGGGAATCGGTGCTTTTGGGTTTGGGTTAGGCTTTCGGAGAGAGATGGAAGGTGGGGGCTTTGGGTTGGGTTAGGGTTTGGGTGAGAGTGATGGGAGAACTTTTGGGATTTTTGGTGATTTTTGAACAGTTTTTTTTTTAAGCCGTTGATCAAATAAAACTACAGGAAAGGGAAAAATCTAATTATTTTTTTTCAAAGAAAAAACTGAAGGAAGATTTCTATTCCTAAACTCTAGGTTTTTTTTAGATTTTGTGGAAAAGAATAAAATTTTAGCTTTGATACCAAACTTGACACATGACGAAAGGGAAAATTAGGGTTTATGGTAGGATTAGAGAAAACTAATTTAGGGTTTATGAAAATTGGAGAAAATATAAGATTTAGACTTCATACCCAAGTGACTTGCCCACCTATTTCATGCATCACACACGAAGATTTAAAATTAGGATTTCACAGCCAGGAGAATTGCTTCCCGCACTTTATGCTTCACACACAAAGATTTCAGAAAAACCAAATTTAGGATTTCAAAATTATCAATAGTCAATGATCCAAAAATAAAATCATACGAGTTTATTTATAGCCAAAGGCCATGTGCAGTACTCGTTTCCTCCTAATCATAAAAGAACTCCTAAAAGAAATCTCTTAATGATAAAAGAAATATTAAAAGAAATAAAAAAGAAAAACTAATAAAAGAAAAAGACTAATCCTAATTCTAATCATATCCAATTCAAGCACGCTCACTCATCTTCCAAATCATATCATATCCAATTCAAGCACGCTCCTACTCGAACTCGTCTTCCAAATCATGGTTGGATCCCCTTCACTTGTTAACAAGAAGGCAACAATTGGAAGTTGAGTAGTTCATAATTTTACTATTTAGATGTTTGTCTTTCTTTTTACCTACCATAAGCTTTGAATACTTCTAGTCTTATATTGCAATTTGTCGTATTCTTATTGCACCTCTCCACCAGTGAAATTATGTGTATACATGATTAATTATATCAGCTGAATGAGTTAATTAGTAATCAAGTGCCGGAACTGAAGCATACCACTTATATGAGAATACAATGCTATAGCTTAAATTTTGGAAATCTACATTTTGTGGCTTTCAACAGCTCCACGTTGGTGTATCCTTGTAATGTAATGTACCATTCATGTCGTGCCCACACAAGGTATATAGTGTTTGCACGCTGTTGGAGACCTTTGACACATTCGGATTGTAATGATTTAATCCTTATTTATAGCATTTGCTACCATAATGATAAGACAAAAAGTGAATAACACCTAAATCTTTGAAAATATATTTATTTAGCATAGTTTTATTCAGGTACCTTATGTGAATATGGAAAATGTTGTCAAATCGTATATACTTTATTACAAAGTTTATCCAGGGTTCTTTTAGCCAAGTATGATTTATTTGAGTAAAAGCTAATACTCAATAAGGGAAGAAAACTGCTTCACATTTTGAGATCATTGCCTTCTATTTTTTTAAATGAGTTCGGATCTATTGTAATGAGGTCGGATTATCTCCTAAATGAGATCTGTATTATTTTCTTAAAGTTTATTGGAAAAAATTTATCAGGATGTTTTACCTAATTGGCTAATGGACAAACAACATAGCAAATTAACAGTCCTTTCTCCTTTTTTAAGTTTTTGTTTACTTTATTTGTCTGCTTTTAAGTGGCCACACCTATCACATTATTTTATGGCGGACGATAGGATAATTCTTTTCTCCCCCTTCTAATAAATGCTTTCAAGTCTTGCATAAGATTGATTTGAATACTGTATTTGCCATAGTTGATGTAGTTATCGATAATGATATGATTCTGATTGGGACTTTGGCTTATATTTTGCCTCAGGTTCCTGTTTGTACACCCTTTATTTTACATAATGTTATTGTTGGCTATATTACATGGTTCATTTCATTGTTCTTCAGACGACATATGAGAATTTCCGATATAGAGCTGACAATAGGCCCAACGTCTATGACCGAGGCTGTGTGAATAACTTTATGGAAGTTTTCTGCACGAGGGGAAAGCCATCAAGAAACAAGTTCCGTGCCTTTGTGCGAGAGGAAGCCCCAAGGCCTCCCCCCACCAGCCGCAGCCGGGAGCCAGAACCAGAATCAGCCAGTGAGCCGCGGTCCAAAGTAGAAGACGATCTCGAGATCGGTGGAGAGTTGTTGAAGATATCCCGACGCCGCACGTCTGGAGAGGTTGACGAGGAGTTGGGGGGGAGAAACAGCAACGGTATGCACAGCGTTGTCTCTGAGTCAGAACTTGTTTCAGGCCTGGAGTCGCAACTTCCTGTTTCTAGAGCCGAGGTACGGAACTCAAGCTGGGGTAGGAGAAGCGGAAGCTGGGAAATCTCGCAAGATGTTCTTGCCAAAACCTCACCAGTCACCGGATTTGGGGCGACATCCACCCAAAGGGAAGGAGGACAATAGCTGTTGGGTTTGTTAGCAGATCAAAGTGTAGAATGAAAGATTAGCGAAGGCTGGAAGTTTCTGAGGGTTCCTTTGTTGTTGTTGTTGTTGTTCTTCAATGCTATACGTGTATGTAATTGTTCCAATTGGGTAGGGATTTGAAATTTGATAGCTTCATCCTCACTTGCCTGTTGTTTGTCTACCTATATTTGTACTTTTTGTGTTTGGGACTTGGCTTTTGTTGGTGGCATTATTCTTTCTGTAAGATAACTACTGAATGCTGGATCTCCTCCTCATGTGTAGTCTGTACTCTCTCTCTTTTCTTAATCTTAGGTTGTATCATTTTGAGGCAAATCTGGCATCAAAAACTAATTTGATTGAAATACCTGTTTTAGGGTTTCCGCACTCATGTTTACTTCTGTTTATGCATTTATTTGTTTTTGGGATGTTTCAGTTATTTTATATGTGAAGAGTGCACTGGAAAAAGCTCAGGATATAAATGACAAAATATAAGAAAAGATTGTGGACATCTGAACACATGGTTTTTAATTGAAAGTCCATCTAAATATCAGTTCTTATATCTTACTGTTTATCAGTTCTTATATCTTACTGTTGTCTCACTTTTCTTTTCTTCTTCATATATATATATTTTTTAATCGCCTAGTAGTTGAGTTTACTTATTTTCAAATTTGGAGGGATTCTCTCTCGAATTCCAACAAGTTGAAGTGTGCTTTAGGGCACTTTTGCCGCGCTCATTTTTGCCGAGGTAATACGGTGGGGCTCACACAAGTTCTTACGAAAATAAGCTAGTTACATGCTCAGTCACGAAAAGCTCGAGCTTGAGCTCAAACTTGAACAAATTGATTTTTGGTTAAAAAAATCCATTGTGCGTTTTGCCCGGACACAACGTTGGAAGTGCTCTTATTGATTGCCTCAATCAAGTTACTCCGAGCTCTCTATCAATTATGGCTCTTAAAGTGAAATCTTGATTTTTTTTTTTTTTAATTACATGTTTCTTACAATATAAATATATGCATATAATATTTATTGTTCTCCTGTTTTTGAACTAGTTGTATACTTCAAAGGGGTCAAAATAGAACCTCAATTTTGCTTTGCAACTTGAACATGCAGGCCTTTTCCTCATCAAACAAATGTATCTGCCCATTTTTTTTCTACCTTTATAGTCTTTGTTCCCTTTAAAATTAATCCTTGGCTTTTTAGCTTTGAATTTGACTCTGACTTTGTCTTAGCAAAAATCAAACCCATGTTCCTTCTCTAAAAAGAAAAAAATAACAATATTAAAAAGAAGAAAGTCATGTGTTTGAATCTGGCTAATTTGAATGCTGAGAATATCTTTGTCGGCATGATCAATGCATTGATATGCTCATGGGTTGTCTCCACTTTTCAAGTTGATTTTGATTTTGATTTTATTCTTTTTCTTAAACAATAAGAAAAGTTGAAATTTGATTTTTGAGATCCCTTTTATTTTATTTTATATTTATTTTGTTTGATTTCTATAGCAAGCCAATACTGAAAACAATGAAAGTAGGATGATGATAATATTATGTTTAAAGGATATCAAATTTGACTTGAGTCCTTTATAACTATAAGATTTTTAATGGCCTTTGAGCAAAAAAATAAATCAAAATTTACTGTACAATTTAAGCTCATGCAATCAAGAAAGGAACCTCGAAAACTTTTTAGACCTAGAATTAGTAGAGATAAGTAGGAGTTTACGAACATAAAAGATTTATCACAACGTGGGTTTTGTGCATATAAACCCTAAGTTTACTTTGATGTTGCAAAGCAAACTTTTCATTTTTCAATAATTGCATTTTCACTTCTAGACCTAGTCATTGTCAAGATTCAAGTACCAAGTGGCAACTTTGGTTGGTATAAAGACATGATCAAATGCAATGCAAATTTGTGACTCCAACCTCAAGGGGCCCAGAGAGAGAGAGAGAGGGAGAGGGAAGAGAGAGAGACTTTCTGATCTCCAGTTATAAAGGCAGTGCCAGATCTACATAGAGCCCAGTGTGGGCGGGCGTCCACACTGAATTTTATAAAAAACTTAAAAAACATGCATTGTAGTTTAATATGTTTACATATATTCATTTTGTTTAAAAGCCTAACGCTTGAATGTATAATCACGCATGATGCCTAGCTCAAGTGGTAAGGTTTTATAATGAGTTGTTGGGGGTCATAGATTCAACTCTTGTGTCTTATTTCTTTCTTTTATTTTTTATTACGCCCACGTAGATGTTTTTTTTTTTTTTTGTATTTTACATTATTTCGCCTACACTGAAATAATTTCTTGTATTCGACACTGTATAAAGGGCTGCCTTGTTGCTATTATTGAATTAATAGGCCAATGCATCTCAACCTAATTTAGTTGAAAACAACATCCTAGTTTTATTTGAAAATGACTCCCAAGTCAAGGAGGTTGCTAGCTCTTACTGAGCATAGTTCAAACGATAAGACCACTTCCTTCTATTATGGAAGGTTATGGGTTTGCGTTTTCTCATTTGCAATAAGTGATGAGATTTTTCGAACTAAAATTTGTGGTGACATTACACAACTCCTCGATTTTGGGTCCTCTAGACGCCACTAGGCTCGAACTTCTAAGATTTGTTCCGTTCTGAGATATAGCAGTTTATGAAGACTCACTCACGGTATACGAAGGCTACTGGTGAGAGCATGACTCATAACAAGCAAACATAAAGCAATCTCATCCAACGTGGCAACACGTAGCATCCACCTCTAGAAAGTGAATGTGAAGGTGACTTTAGACACGTGACATTAGAGGCTGCCGACGTGCCAAGAAATGAGACCAACTTGGATAAAAAGTTAGCTCTTTATAGATTAATTAATTACAACAAAACCTCACGTCGTCGACATGAATCCTAGGCCAATTAATTAATTAATTAATTAATTAATTAAAGGGGCCTAAATAAAGATTAATTAACAACTAATCTACTTTTATGTTGTTTATTAAGGATGCAAGAAGCGAATTTTCCTCGCCATTTCCTGACGTCACTCGGTTCGCAAGTGCTGATCTAAACAAGGACATGAGTCCTAAGACAAATTAATTTAGTCATTAATTTATAATTATGCTGCCAAAAGAGAGATTAATTAACAACTAATATGCTTTTAATTTTGTTGTTTATTTAAGGATGCAAAATGCCAAATTTTCCTCGTCATTTCCTGATGTTTTGATTCCCAGGTACTGATCTAAAAATACATTGAACCCTTTCCTTATTTTTTTTTCAAAAATCCTTATTTGTTCTTTAAAATATATACATATAAACAAACAAATAAATAAATAAATATACTCGAGAAAGAAAGCTAGTTTTCTTCTCTCTTTGTAGTGCTTGAAGACCAAGCCACGTCACTAGTTGAATGGTTGGTGGTAGGAATGGATTAGAAATTAAATAAGTAAATAAATAAATAAAAATTCGAAGCTTCCAAGAAAATAGAACAAGTGGAATGGAAGGGCAGGTGAAAAGCGAAAGCCAGACAGGTGTGAAGTACTCTCTCCAGACAAAAAAAAAAAAGACATGTTAAACAATGAAGACTAAGACGGAGGTGGATTCCCGTTGGTCGACCTAACAACATACTCACTCAAAGAGAGAGACGTCGACGAATAAGAACGAGCCAGACAGAGTTCGAGAGCGCTATGGATCTCGACAAGAGAACATTTCACCTACATCAAAATATACCACATGTTTCAAGCTTTATTATTATTATTATTATTATTATTATTATTCATAAGTTTGGGGACTTCTATCCTACTTTGTTAGTGTTTATAGGCGATTATTTTTTGTTTATGTTTATAGACGTTGACTAATGCTCTGTTTCTTTGAGAAGAGAGGAAAGGTTGACTGGCTTGCCCAATTAATCCAAGAGCCTTTTTAGTCAACAACAAACGACAAAACAGAGATTGCGGTTCAGATAAGCATGAGACCCGAACCCGTCTCTGCTTTTGAGATGATTTCATCAAATTGGTCAGCTTGAAGTTTGAACAGGCAAGAGATAAGGAGAAGTCTCTTTTTATACAGCAACTTTGAATATTGTTTAAATAGAGAAATTACTTTATGTTGTAATATGTAACTATTGTTTGCTAAAACAAATATGGTAACCAGTTGATCTATGTTTAATTTCATATTTTTCAAATTATTAAAATTTTAAATTTACTTATATTCTTAAAAATAATAAAATATAAGAAAAAATCGCTAGAGTCACGTATTTTCCTTCATAATTAGGAGAAAAATTCACTTCCTATTTTTATTCACTGCAGCCTCGTCTACGTCAGCATAAATTGGTTCATCCCAACAATCACTTTTTTATATATCTTTATTTTCTCTTTTACTCTTTCTGTTCGCCCCTGACGTTGCTTGTTGCCCCGATCTTCGCCGACATGGCGGAAATCTTTATGTCTTTCTAATATGGATAGCTCTAGATTATTATTCTTTTTCAATTATTTTTTCATTTTTTGTAAATTTTTTTCTTTTCGTGGTCTATTGTGAAGATTTGTGATTTCTTTGCGACCTTCATCATTTTTTATTAAATCACTTATGTAGATTTACTGTTAGGTTGTCTTTTTTTTAGTTAATTCGGTTGATTTTTTTTTTATGCTTTTACAGCACAAGCGATTTATTATGTTTATTTGAGATTCAAAATTTGATCATATTTTTTAAAAAAAACATATTCGAGTTGCGTTATTGATGACTGCGATCAGATTCGCAGCTCTCAAAAAAATACATGATCGTAGCTTTCCAATGTAGACTAATCAATCCTAATAAAGACTCAAAAATAAGACATTTTTGTGAAGATTGCAATCATAGTCGCAGTCCTAATAAACATGACTGTGATCAGAATCACAGTCCTATAAAGGCTCAGTATATCATTTTCATGAGGACTGTGATCATGATCGCAGTGTTAATAAAAACTCAAATAACAAGGCATATTTGTGAAAGCTACGAGAAGATTGTGATCATGGTCGCAGTCCTAAAGAAAATTACTATCATGATCGCAGTTCTAACAAAATTTAAGATACATGGCATTTTTGTGAGGATTGCGATCATGGTCGAACTGGCTCAAAAATATGATATTTTTTGTGAGGACCGGAATCATAGTCGCAGTTCTCAGCTTAATATTGCGCGGGGAGAGGGGGGGGGGGCATTTAAGTCTTTTTCGCTATTCTAAGGCGTGGCGTGCCCAACATCGCTTCTGCACTCGACACATTGGCTTGCAACCCTCAGTAGCGTTTCTGTGCCTAACACTTGGGCGCCCGCCCTTTCTTAAAAAAAAGAAGATAGCCGGAATATAGCCAAATGTTTAATTATTGAGAAATTTCTTCTACAATAATAGGTAAAAAGAGTTCAATTTTATTTTTCAAATATTGGAAACTATAATCCTAAAATAAGAAAAATAAAGTCTCTTTTTAACCGCCTAGGTACAACTGATGTGTTATATTTTATCGATTTAAGTGCTGTCTTTGTCGAGTGAGTGAGTAGCCATCAGGACGATCCTGACCCATCATCATTCCAACAACCCTATAGCGCACGCGCGCGCGCACGTGGGAGGAACTGATTGCGTGTCTCGAGTAAGAATTTCTCATTTTTTCCTCTCATTGAGGTTGATCGATGAAGAATTTTATGTTCCTTGAGCGTGGCTGCACGACTCACACGTGTCCCATTTCATTGCCGCTCCACGCATAAGATTTCATCCCAGAGATTTTATTTTGGCTTTAATTGCCTGAGACTAGTCAACCTGGGTCCTCTTGGTAATTAGTATATCATTCTTCTTTTTGTTTGGTTAAAATCACAATCAAGAACACTCATCATTTTTGTAGGCTGATAAAATCTGGAGTAGGGTTGAGCAACGGTTCGGTCAAATCGCACCACCGAACTGAATCGAACCGATCGGTTCGATTCGATTTGAGAGGTGATTCGGATCGGTTTCGGTTTCAAGTTCTGTAAAAATCGGTCTTGTCATTAAATTTTTATTTTAATGATGGTTATTTTATTTTTTTCGGGGCGTCATTCCAAAAGACTAGCTTGGAGTATCCTCGTGTCTACCGATGTGGGACTATTGGGTCGACCCTAAATCCCAACAACAATGTACATGTATCATTTCTAGTCGTGGCAGTGGTTCCTAAATTTAAAAGGCATTTTTGCTCGTAACTTATGTGCCCATTTGGAGGTACAAGTGAAAAAAAGTTGATTTCTTATGTGTACTTTGTGTAAAATATTATCTATCATCAAAATATTGTTGGCCTAACACATTACATCTCTACTTGCCAACACCAATTAAATTATTGATGATATAATAAGTAAATTAACATGCCATTCAAAGAGAGTGGAATCTTAGGGCACCTACTTTGGACAAGTATTAGATTATCAGAAAGAGAGTATTAATTTGTAGGAGATATAAATTAATCAATAGATTAAGGCATCCAAAGACAATTACGTGTCCTTAATCAAATGACAAAGGGATGTCCCCCCCTCTCGCTTTCTTGTTCACTATTTTGTATCTAGAATGTGCACGTGCACCACACGGTGGTGACCACATCAGCCTGCTAATCTAATCTGTGCATCTAAGACCTTGGTAGTTGTTAATTAGTTTGGACAATTACATTTAATTATCACCTTAGTGACCTAATTTGTTCATTATGATTTGAGTTTGGATTAAAAAAAGTTGTGATGCAAAGCAATGGTTTCATGCAAAAAAAACCACATCTTATTAAGGGTTTATTGTTGTGGTCGTTTATGTGAGAATTATATGTATATAATCACCTCGTTTAATTGTCCTGCGTTCACACTCTGAGAATGTGAAATGGGCCGACCCGTTAATATGTTATGGGCCGTATTTTGTTGGCGGGATCCAAAGAGATTATCCAACACAGGCCCAAATATACCTCCGCCGTCTGGCTTTGAGGCGGTCAAATTAGTGTGAAGAACACCCACAGAGTCCACCGAAATTCTTTTTATAACCCTGAAAATTTGTAAAACTTTTGCAAATTACCCCCTCAGTTAACAAGCAGTGTGCGCGCGTCTCAAGTTCTTTAGGCGTCTCTCTCTCTCTCTCTCTCTCTCTCTCTCAAACAAACAGGGCTTAGTGTCACGTTCTCATTTTGCTTGCTAGAGACTATATAAATTCATCGCTGTGGCGAGAATTCAAAGGGTTGAAAAAAAAGAAAGAAAATAAAGGAGACAAAGATTTGGTTTCTGTTGTTGTGCACATACATATGTGCATCAGCTACACGCTGGCGAACCACGGTGGTGACTCCGGCGATGAGATTGCTCAGTTCTTCTCCCACGAGGAGGAGGAGGAGGTGGAGCCCGGGCCAGCGGCGGGGCACGGGGCCGTGTTCTCGGGGGAGAGGATCGGGACCGGGAGATCTCGGCCATGGTCTCGGCCTTGACGCATGTCATGGCCGGTGAGCAAACGGGTCAGAGTGCCGCTGCCGGTCGGGTGACGGCCGGAGATTCTCCGCCTGTTTGTTTGCAGACTTGGGGTGGCGAGAGCAGCGGCGTCGGCGGCGGAGGCGTTAAGAGGGAGAGGGAGGAGGTTCCGCCGGAGTCGGGGATGAGGTATTATAGAGCGTTTGGGGAGTTTGAGAGCTTGGTTCATGGTGACCCTGTTGCAGCTCTTGCAGGTGATTATTTTTTATTTTTTTATTTTTTTTTGCTCTCTCTTCTTCTGTTCAAAATTATTCTGATAAATTTTATCGCATGCTATCTTGAAATCAAGCTTCAACATCTATTTCTACTAACTTTGATCGTTATTCAATTCATAAGCTTTCTCAACAATATTCTAGTTTGAACTTCACTTTTTTGTCATTTAATTTCATTCATTTTTATATGTTTTACTTCTTAGTGTTGGTCTCTGATTTAAATAACTAGAGCAAAATAAGGGTTTGAAGATGTGTAGGTGTTGCTTGCTTGAAACTGTGAGCCATGAGGTGGCCAAAAACAGCAAAGTCTGAGGAAAAAGCAAGATATTTGTAGTAAGAATCTCGGCCAGGTTCATATTAATAATATCTATTGGGAATAGATTCGGTATTTTTAGAATTTCTCATCCTCAACATGACAACACTTTTCTTTTTTGTCCATTTGTGCAGTTAATTTTATTTGTTTAGAATTTGGTCCCAATACACAAAACAAGAAGCCTAGATTGCTTCCTTGTTGGGTTCTAGAGCTAAGTTTCTAATGGGACCATTATTTTATTCCATTTTTTTTTTTGGTTGCTTTTTTGTCAGACTGGATGAAGATAACCATTAGACTCTTGCAAACAACAAAAAGGCCTTATCTTGTACTTCTTTGGTCCTGGCTCCCCACCAAAATGACAAATTTGATCTCTCTTTCCTTTCTCTAGCCTTCTACAAGCATCTATTTTGCCTACTTTTTTTTTTTTTTTCTTTTTTCAATTAACCCTTTTCTTTGTGCACAATCAATCAGCTGTAAAAAGCCTTTTCTAGACCCTTCTTGTAACCCCCACATCATCACTTGAATACAAAAAACTAAGCAATTTTCTTTTTTGTTCTCATCCTTTTATGTAATTATCAGTCATTCTCTCCTGTGTGCACAACTCATCCACCTGTCCCTGGTTTTTTGCTCATAAATTATTGGAAAAATTATCTTTAGACCCCTGAAATGATATTATCCTGTAAAAAACTCCTCATAGTTTGGAACGCAGTGAAAATCCTGTTGATTCAGTTTGTTGTATGTGCAGATCTCCGTCTTCACTCACATGTTTTACTACCCATGTTGTCCTGGATTAGATGCCTTGTCTGAGTTGATTTGAGCGGTCAGCGTGACTGCTTGTCACGAGTTAGGCGTGTGGTCGGCTTTAAGGCTTTTTTTTTTGTCCACTCTTTTCTAATTTTTGTCCGCTTCAATGTGGACATATTTTTTTATATTGATAATTTTTCAAAAATAATTTTTTTTTTACATGAATGCTATATTTCTATCCCCTTCAATGGATGCTAAATGCGTATTGAATTGTTTCCCAGAGATTTTCCCTTAGCAATTTATGTGGGAGAGAGGAGATAGAGGAGTAGAGGAAATTAGCACAGAGATCGGAAATCAAGGAGCGAGAAACGGCGCATTGGAGCAGGCCAGATTTGTACTCCCGGTCGGCTGCCTGGCCGACCGGTGGAGGAGGCCGGTCGACCGGCGTGCACGAACGTGCACAGGAACATTACGGTCGACCGGCGCGGTCGACCGTGGCATGGGTTGGTCGACCGGCCGGTTGACTGACAGGCGCGTTTTGACTTTCTTTTTGGGATTCTGATTCCTTTTCTGGATGGGATCGAATCCAATCTGGGTTTCCTTAAATCCAGGGACTCTGTGGCTATAAATAGGGGTTAGAGCCTTCATGTATTGAATCCCTAAGAATTCCCTCAAGTTTCCCTCTGTATTAGTTTGTATTGATTGTTGAATCAATAAAATCTCTCTCTCCCTTGCCCCGAGGACGTAGGCACGTTGCCGAACCTCGTTAAATATTGTGTTGATTGCTTTTCTCTGTTGTTAGTTGTTCCTGTCGTGTTGGTTGCTTCTCCGGCTGTATCAAGTCTCCACCAGGTGGGCGGATTCCTCAGAGAGGTTGTTGTCCCCGCGCGCACAACAATTGGTATCAGAGCATCCCAGGTTTGGCGTGGGATTATCTGTTGATTCAAGGGCATCAGTTGCTGTTTGGCGGAGATCGTGTGTCGATCTCGGAGCGACGTTGGGACTGTTTGTGGGATCGTGTGTCGATCTTAAAACAGCGTGTAGATTGCTCGAGGAATTAATTCGAAGGAGTAGATAGTTTCAAAAACTCTTCGAGAGTTTCGCGTGGAGGTAAAGATCTTGTCTTTATCTAGTTTGTTTTATCTAACTCCGTTTGTTTCCGCATTGCTTTGAGGAATCAGTTGAGAAGATGGCTGGAGAAAGTACATCGGTGACATGAATCCACATTCAAGGATTGATGTGGTGAAGTTCAACGGCACGAACAGTTTTGATATGTGGAGGTGTGAGGTGGTGGATGCGCTGACGGCATCAAACCTCGAAGACACTCTACAGTTGGAGAAGAAGCGCGCATCAACAACTGAAGAAGATTGGGACAAGATGAACCGTTCGACGTGTGGCTTGATCAGGTCTTGTTTGACACAAGACATCAAGTATCAGGTGTTGCATGAGACATCTGCGAGGCAGCTGTGGGAGATCCTGGAGAAGTATCTGACGAAAAGTATAGACTCGCAATTGCAGTTGAAGAGTAAGCTTTATGGTTTTCAGATGCGAAGAGGATGCTCCATCAATGAACACTTGAATCGCTATACGAAACTTCTTACAGATCTAGTTAATGTGGATGTGGAGACCAGTGAAGAGGATAAGACGGTAATTTTTTTGAACTCTCTTCCTAGGGAAAAGTATGAGACCTTTACTCTTACATTGCTCAATGGAAAAAATCCCTTAACTACAGTGAGATGTCTGCTGCTCTTGTGAGTTATGAAGTAAGGAGACAGGATAGATTGTCTTCTTCAGGAAGCATAACAGCAGAGGCATTGGCGGTAAGAGGCAAAAGTTCCAATAGGAAGGAAAGAGATGACCATGGAAGGTCAAAATCCAGATCAGGCTTCAGAGATCTGAAGAGGAATCAGTACCCCTTGTGTAAGGAACTAGGGCACTGGAAAGTTGATTGCCCGAAAGCCAAAGGTAAGAAAGTAGAGTTAAACACCAAGGCGAATCTCGCACAGGCGGATGGATCGGATGAAAACTCATCAGTATTCTCTCTCTGTTACTACTCCTACTGTTGATTACTCAGATAATGCTGAGTGGATCTTGGATACCGAAGCTACCTATCATATATGCCCGAACAGGGCTTGATTTTCTAGCTTTGAGAAGTTAGATGGATGTTACACGGTCATGGGTGATAATCATCCGTGTAATATAAAAGGGATGGGTACAGTCTGTATCAAGATGGAAGATGGGATAGTACGAGAATTGAAGAGGTGAGGTATGTATCTCAACTCAAAAGGAATTTTATCTCTGTTGGCGCTTTGGAGCATTGGGTCTTGTGATATCTATACGAGATGGTATTCTCAAGGTGATCAAAGGCTCGATGGTGGTGATGAAGGGCGTCCGCCAGGATGGGTAGTACGGTTATAGGTCAGGTGGAGACTTCTAGTTCTTCAGATGATGGTTGCACGAAGGTCGGCAGGTGAAGGTCGGACATGGAGGTAAAAAGTCTTTACGAGCTCCTACAAAGAAGGGATCATTGGAAGGTGTTGCTACCTGCAACTTGGAGGGTGAACACAACGTTCTGAATAAGAAGAAGGTGAAATTTAGCACTAGTACTCACCGCTCAGAAGGTCTTCTTGATTGTGTTCACGTAAGCGTTTGGAGACCTGCTAATAATGCATCGCTTGGAGGTCACATGTACTTTGTCTCTTTTATTGATAGTTTATCTAGGCATTGTTGGATATATCCCTTGAGACAAAGGTGTGAAGTCCTAGATATGTTGGTGAAGTGGAAAGGAAGAATGGAGAAGCAGACAGGTAGGAATATCAAGGAACTACAGATTGGTAATGTTGGAAGAGATATGAACCAATTCCTACGATTTGGCTAGAACACCGGTATTGGTACTTACTCACAGAAGGTATAGATGGGTTGGCTAAGGAAGTAAACTGTTCCTTACTGGAGAAGGTTCGGTGGTTGTTGTCTAATGCAAGATTAGACAAATCGTTTTGGGCTGAGGCGATTGTGTATGCTAGCCATCTCATAAATGGATCGACTGCGATAGGAGGTAAAACTCCATTAGAAATTTGGTCTGGGAAAGCTGCTCAAGATCATGGTTTGCTGCGAAAATTTGAAAATCCGACCTACTTCAGTGCCAAAGATGGCAAGGTGAATCCGCGAGCAAAGAGGTTTGTGTTTTTGGGTGTCAAAAGGAATATGAAAGGCTACAGGTTGTGGGACCCCGAAAATAAGAAGATCATGTTGAGTAGGCATGTCACATTTGATGAGACTTCAGTGTTGAAGTCTACCATCTCTCAGCAGGTGGAGAGGAAGGAGACCAAGGAAGTATCGCAACGGGTGGAGGTTGATGCTACTCCACCATTTTCAATTGGTTCGGTATCTGTGAAGACTTCACCGGATGTGACAGCGGGTGGAGATCATGTAGCCAGGGTTGATACTGAACAGGTTGAAGATATTGATGAGAATGTCGAGTTGTTTGCAGCCATTAGAACCAAGGTAAAACCACACTCATGGGTAAAGAAGCATGAATCTCAAGCTTGTAATCGCGACAAGCTAAAATTAAAGGCTGTTGTTCTCCATGATGGTCATGAGGAGGTTCATATGACTCAGCCAGATAGGTTCGCTGCTGCAAATCCAGGTACAAGTGCATGAGCTTGATGGAGCTCATTTGAATGAACTACGCTTGGCTTGATCCTTTGGGCAAGGTACGTAGGCAGCCGTAATAGCGCAACCAAATTTAATGATGCAACCCGTATGAAGCTGTTTGGGTTCTCGAGTTATGGCCGATTGGAACTTCACGTAAAGGTGGAGAGACTTCACGTAGAGGTGAAGTGTTGTGGCTAGTTGGACTTCATGTAGAGGTGAAGCGTTGTAATCTCGATGAACAGTTGATCTTCTGGTGAGAAGATGGTTGAGCTTGCACAGGAAGGGTGTGCATCCAGTTTGTTGCAGCCGATGATGATGTTCGGTGTGCTCTACTTAGACTTGGTTGGACCGTCAGCTGAAGACATGTAGACTAGATAGAGCTAGTCAGTTAGAGAGTCAGTGTTGGCTCATGATGAGTTGTTCGTGAGGTCATGTAGTTGCTGAGTTGGAGACACGTTCGGTGATCTGCATGTATGGAAGTTCTCCTAAGGTGAAGTGTAGGGAAGGCATGTGTGGTGCATTCCAGTTGGATAGCTAAGCTATAAATTCCAAGCTGACGTCGTGTGTCGATTTCGCCAGGTGATAGACTGGAGTTCGTTGGAGATCGGCTCAGATTTCGAAAATCTTCACCGAGGTGGAGAATTGTGAGAGAGGAGATAGAGGAGTAGAGGAAATTAGCACAGAGATCGGAAACCAAGGAGCGAGAAACGGTGCATTAGAGCAGCCAGATTTGTGCTCCCGGTCGGCCGCCTGGTCGACCGGTGGAGGAGGCCGGTCGACCGGAGTGCACGAACGTGTATAGGAACATTACGGTCGACCGCCCGGTCGATCGACTGACAAGGCCTTAGTCTCGGTTGGACCCGGTCGACCGGCGCGGTCAACCTGGCATGGGTCGGTCGACCGGCCGGTCCACCGACAAGCGCGTTTGACTTTCCTTTTGGGATTTGGATTCCTTTTATGGATGGGATCGAATCCAATCTGGGTTTTCTTAAATTTAGGGACTCTGTGGTTATAAATAGGGGCTAGAGCCCTCATGTATTGAATCCCTAAGAATTCCTTTAAGTTTCCCTCTTTATTAGTTTGTATTGATTGTTGAATCAATAAAATCTCTCTCCCTTGCCCCGAGGACGTAGGCACGTTGCCGAACCTCGTTAAATATTGTGTTGATTGCTTTTCTCTGTTGTTGGTTGTTCCTGTTGTGTTGGTTGCTTCTCTGGCTGCATCAAGTCTCCGCCAGGTGGGCGGATTCCTCAGAGAGGTTGTTATCCCCGCGCACACAACAATTTGTTCAGAATTAGAAAATTATTCATAACAGATAAATATTTATTTATTTATCTTTAACTTATAAATTTTGTACACCTCTAATATTCTGTCTACATTCTTAAAAATTTTATCTGCCTTCTCAAACATTTGTCCACCTTCTTAAATTTTTTTGTCCACCTTGCTAACTATTATGTCTCTCGTCAAATATTCTGTCCACTTTCTCTAATATTAGGTGTCAACTTATTTTAATATTTTATCTACATACTCTAGAAAAGTTTTTTTAATACTCTAGAGATTTTTTTTTACATGGACATCTTTTCATAATGAAATACAATTTTTCCTTCAATTTTCACTCTTTTTGTAGATCTGACTCAATTTCTGTCAACTTTTTTATATTTCTGTCTATCTTTCATTCTTTTTGTCTACCTTCATCAATTTCTGTCTAATTTTATAAATTTTTAGAGTAGGTAGATAAAATAATAAAATAAGTGAAAAAATTTAGAGAAAGTGGAAAGAATATTTGACAAGGTGGAGAAAAAATTTAAAAAGGGTGGACAAATATTTTGAGAAGGTGAACAAAGTGGACAAAATATTAAACAAAATAAATCGATGAACTCGATTATAATAAACATTCCAAAAAAATTATCTCTGCAAAAAAATTATCAATGCAAAAAAAATTCCAACATTAGGTGGACAGAAATATAAAAGAGTGGACAATAATATAACTTTCAAGGCGTTGTCTTCAACGTGTTTCATGAAAAAGACAAAAGAACAAAAAGACAAAATTTAAAATTAAATATGAAATAGGGTTTCTTTCGACCTTACAGCTTCTATCTATTTTTTATATTTCTGTCTATCTTTCTTTTTTGTCTGTCTTCGTCAATTTTTGTCTAATTTTCTAAATTTCTAGAGTAGGTAGACAAAATATTAGAATAAGTGGACAAAAATTAGAGAAAGTGGATAGAATATTTGACAACGTGGACAAAATATTTAAGAAGGGTGGACAAATATTTTGAGAAAGTGGACAAAGTGGACAAAATTTTAAACAAAATAAATAGACAAACTAGATTATAATAAACATTTCAAAAAAATTCTCTGCAAAAAATTATCAATGCAAAATAAATATACACATGAGGTGGACATAAATATGAAAGAGTGGACAAAAATATAGCTTTCAAGGCCTTATCATCAATATGATGTTTCATGAAAAAGACAAATGAACAAAAAGAAAAAATTGAAAATTAATATAAAATAAGATTTTATTGACCTTACTCAACTTCTATCTACTTTTTTATATTTTTGTCTATATTTTTTTGTCTGCCTTTGTCAATTTATGTCTTATTTTACAATTTTAGAATAGGTAGATAAAATATTAGAATAAGTGGACAAAAATTAGAGAAAATGGACAGAATATTTGACAATGTGAACAAAATATTTAAGAAGGGTGGACAAATATTTTGAGAAGGTGGACAAAATGAACAGAATATTAAACAATAAATTGATGAATTAGATTATAATAAACATTTCAAAAAATTTATCTCTAAAAAAATTTATCAATGCAAAAAAAAATGTCTAACATGAGGTAGACAGAAATATAAAAGAGTGGACAAAAACATAGCTTTCAAGGCGCTGTCATCAATCTCATGTTCCATGAAAAAGGATAAAAGAACAAAAGGACAAAATTGAAAATTAAATATAAAATAGGATTTCTATTGACTTTACTCAACTTCTATCTACTTTTTTATATTTCTCTCTTTCTTTTTTTTTAGTCCTACTTTGTCAATTTTTGTTTAATTTTATAAATTTCTAGAGAAGGTAGACAAAATATTAGAATAAGTGAACAGAAAATTAAAGTAAGTGGACAGAAGATTTTACAAGGTAGGCAAAATATTTAAGAAGGTAGACAAATATTGTGAGAAGGTGGACAAAGTGGACAGAATATTAAACAAAATAAATTGATGAACTAGATTATAATAAATATTTCAAAAAAATTATCTCTGGAAAAAATTTATCAATGCAAAAAAAATGTTCAACATAAGGTGGACAGAAATATGAAAGAGTGGACAAAAATATAGCTTTCATCGCGCTGTCATCAATCTCATGTTCCATAAAAAAAAGGATAAAAGAACAAAAGGACAAAATTGAAAATTAAATATAAAATAGGATTTCTATTGACCTTACTCAACTTCTATCGACTTTTTTATATTTCTCTCTTTCTTTTTTTTTAGTTCACCTTTGTCAATTTTTGTTTAATTTTATAAACTTCTAGAGAAGGCAGACAAAATATTAGAATAAGTGAACAGAAAATTAAAATAAGTGGACAGAAGATTTTACAAGGTAGACAAAATATTTAAGAAGGGTAGACAAAGTTTTGGGAAGGTGGATAAAGTGGATAAAATATTAAACAAAATAAATTGGAGAACTATATTATAATAAACATTCCAAAAAATTTATTGCTGCATAAAATTTATCAATGAAAAAAAAAATGTCTAACATGAGCTAAACAGCATAGAAGAGTAGATAAAGTTATAGCTTTCAAAGCGTGTCATCAATCTCATATTCCATGAAAAAAATAAAAGAACAAAAAGATAAAATAGATCAGATAAAGCCAGCTAAGCAAGGGCAATAGTGGCAACATGAAAATAAAATGAGTCATGTTGTGAAGACAGGAACCAGCACACACAACAAACTGGGTTAAAGAGTTTTTTTCACTGTGTTTCAAATTATGAGGAGTTTTTCACAAGACAGTTTCATTGAGGGAGCTAAACACAACTTTCTCTAAATTATTTGTAGCTCATGTCGTTTTGGTAGCTCATCTCTCAACGTCACCATCTTGATTCGATGAGATAGGTCGGCAAAGAAATTACAAAATTAGATAAGTCGATAAATAAATTATTTTCTGCATGTTCATTTGATTGGCTGCCCAAATGTTTGAAAAGTCTCTGGTACTCAACTTTTCCCATGCAAAAAAAAAAAGGAAATAAAACTCGAGCAAATCTTTGTATTTCTCAGGAGCAGAGCAAGCTCAAGCGACACCCAAAACAGAAGAGCTGCCATTACCATCGCCGTCGTCATCATTCTCGGCTGAAGCTGGGCCGGAGGGACGAAGGCGGTACCGCGGAGTCCGGCAGCGGCCGTGGGGAAAATGGGCGGCGGAGATCAGGGACCCGCACAAGGCCGCCCGTGTCTGGCTCGGCACGTTCGAGACGGCGGAGGCGGCGGCCCGGGCGTACGACGAGGCGGCGCTCCGGTTCAGAGGAAACAGGGCCAAGCTCAATTTCCCCGAGAACGCCCGGCTACGGCCGCCGCCGCCACCAGCAGCACAGCAACCTCCACAGGTCTCTGCGGCCGCCGCCGCCGCCGCCCACCTGCTGCCACCGCCGCCTCCCTTTGCTGGGCTCCAGAGCTCTGACATAACGAGAGACTATTTGGAGTACTCGAGGCTGCTGCAGGGGACTGGAGAGTATCAGAGGATACCTCCAGCTTCCTTCTTGGATCAGATCATGCATGCAACCGCTGCATCTTCTGCAGGCCCTTCAACTTCTCCTTCGTCAGTCTCGGGCTCCGCTTCCTCTTCTTCGTCTTCGTTCCCTCTCTACTTTTCGACGCAGCATCAGATGGGCTATTTCCGGCAGCAGCAGCAGCAGCAGCAGAGCTCGCAGTCTCAGGCGGCGCCACCCTGGACTGATTCCTCCATTAGATATCCACCACCTTCTTCCTCTGGGTAGGTTTTTTTTTTTTTTTTTCTTTTTTGCTTTTTTTTCCTTTTACATAATTTCATGAAATCATACATCACATTTTGGTTTTTTTTTTTTTTTTTTAAACCCTTGTTTTGGTTTCCTTTTGAGTTGTTGTATTCATTACGGTCATAAAGAAAAAAAAAAAGAAAAAAGAAAAAAAAATAATGTAGATCGTATTTGATTTGTTTGTAGGATGATGAGTTCAGTTCTTATTTATTATATATAATATTTGTTCTTTGTTCTTTTTCCTTTTTTGTTCAACCATGGTGACATTTTTGTTTGAGACACATTGCAGTCGTTTGTTAATGAACAGGAGATCATTTGCTTGCTCATGGATCACGATTAAGTCAAAAAATTAGCCCAAAAAAACAAAATTTAATTCATTAGGGTTTCCATGATAACGATTTCCCCTCGATAAATCCTTCTTTTGTTAGAGATATGCTAAAAACTTTAGTCTTTTGTATTAGAACTGTATCAGAACTCAATATATGGTTTATTATTTAATAATATTATTTTTATTTTTTGAGAATTTGTATAGGCAAATGATTGTATTATATACATGTGTGTGTTGTGTTTCACATTGTAGACCACTTGGTGTGTTGAGTTCGGCTTCCACATAGAAGATCAGATCATCGGATCCTTATATATAGAACATAAGTTTGGGTTGCAATCTTAGATGGAGTTGGACACCCCATCGGTAAAATTGTAATGCAATCTTCTGGAATAGTCTATCTTGACTATAAGACACTGTTTGATGTATCGGACTATTGCATTAGTGCACTTTATATGTATTGGACAAAACTAAGTTGAGATAATTTTCTATTACTGATTATATTAAAAAATTAACACCCGATGATTATTATGAGTGCTTAAACTCTTAATCCCGAAATTATTAATACACATGTGCATATTATACTTGTCACTTTGATTCATTAAGATGTGAGATTCTTATATGAGTCAATAACTTTAGTGTGTTGAATAATAATGTAATGTGTACGATGGACTTTATTCATTGACGGAATCCACGTCCCAGTATGAGAGAATGATGATGTAATTTTGAGAAGCTTATAAGTTTTACATGTCAAACTTCGCAAGTGGATTTAATTATCTGACATGACAAATAAGTTAAGTGGTAGGTATCAAGGACAAAATGTTGATTAAATAAAATTGTCAGTAGTTTAATTTAATCGACGGACATTGAAAATCTTAACGTGAGAAAATTTAGACATACAATAAAAGGACTCCCGAAAGTAATTTTGAGATGAGGACAGAAGTGTAATAACAATTCTTCAGTGAACTGAATTATAATTTATGAAATTAGAAGTCTAATTCGGGTTTCCTTATTTCATTAGAAGTCTGATCCTTATTTGATTCTTAGCGGTCCCTATCGTAAGCTATATAAAGCCTTCTATAGCTCCTTGCCACAGTATGCAATATACAGAAGAAACAAAAGGAGAAAATCTTAATTTCTAAAAAGTGACAGAAAAGAGCTAAAAGAGTGATCGGAAGTTCACAACCTACCCTCCATCTGATCAAATACTTTGGGAATACGATAGAAGATCGCGAAGTATTCGAAACGGTTTCCCAATTCGCAGAAGAAAATTGTTAATGAGATCAATTCAGTGAGATCTTGAAAGGATGATCTCAGTCTTTGTTAAAACTATAAGAACGTATGTGTATAAATTTTTATTGTTCAACCTGTATCCACTCAAGATGATCTCAAAAATTTTCCGCAGTTTCACTTCCTGCTCATTCTTGCTTAAGAAGTCAAGGGCTGCTTCGAGGTCTGATTAATTGCAACTGTTGTATGCAGCGCAGCAGTGCAGCATGCAGTCTTGTTGTAAATAAAACATATAATATAAATACAGTGCGAGTGGAGCTGCACAAAAGAACGAACGTTAATACTAAATACTGCTGAACTTTTGACCGGTGTTGACCGCAACACCGCTCGAAACTTTTTTTTTTTTTTAAGAACTACTGGGGTCATTAGAGTTCAATCTGCAGCGGAAATTTGTCTTAGTTGTGTAATTTGCCGTAATTCGTAAGTCGTGATTATAAAATCGTTTACAGTTATAAATGACTTACATACATATAAGTTTTACCGTGTTTAGTTAGTAATATAAAGTTGTAAGTTAGAAAGTGTACTGTGTGTTTTATGATGTTTAGTTGTTGTAATGTGTAAATCATAAGTGAAAAAATTGACTACAAAATTAACTATTTAGCGATTTAAATTTTTTAATATTGTAAATAAATATTAAAAATGTTAATATTAAAAAAACTAATATTAACATAAAAAATAATACAAATTTACATGACCACAAAATTAACTGTAAGTGAACCTTAAGTGAGTGATAATTAAATTGTAAGTGAGTGGTAATCAAATTGCATGAGTCTTTTACAAATTACGGTTCAAACAAACGCCATAATTGTAATTGCGTAGTAAGTCATTTACGAATTACGAACATTTAAGATTTTTACAACAAAACAGAGAGCCCCATAATCAACAAGAAGGGCACAGAACCGAAGACAAACTGAGATAACAAGAATTTTTCAAGCAAATAGAAAACAAACAGTAACAGAGCCACATAAAAAAAAAAAAAAAAAAAGGCTGCTATCACAGTTTAGCTGATTACATTTCTCATTTTTGGTGTTCTCGTTTCTTAAAGGAAAACAAACACCTCGAATCACCTAACAAGCTCAAACTCCATGACACAGCAAGCAAGCAAGTCTTGGAAGGGAAAAGAAGAAACTACTTCGATCAAAACTGCAAACACGCCCTAACCTGCACCCGCGAATTTGGCTTCATATTCATAAGGTCGCTGCAAACAGTCAAAATACAAGTTGTTAGTGGGTTTTTCAAACTGCTGAGACACCCTCCTTTTCTTCGGCTGCCTATATTGCGTCTCTGAATTAATATGTTTGCCGTTTCGGGCCAAAAACATACCATAAAAGTAGCAGATATTGCCCTTCCAGCAAACCATCTCATATGCATGGCACGCTGACAACTCGCTGCTGCCGTCACAGTTTCAAAGCGTAGGAATACATGGCCGTTGCTATGCCTGTCGATGAGAGTAACTGTAGTAAGCCCAAAGGAAAATCACAAATTTCACTAGGGGGAGAGGGAAAAATAATGACGACAGAGCAGCCTGCACCGAATGCATAGAGAATAATATAAAATTCCCACGACTGGTTTGGCACACAAGATTTCTCAATTCAGCTCTGAAACCCTAAGCTAAGACTAGCTTTTCCTATATTTCTAGCCTAGACGGTAATATCTAAACCAAAATAAGTAGCAAGCTTCAAACCTACATTACTGTGAAATGCGGTCTCAAGACTTTGCATTTCCTATCATTGTACCAAACAATGCCAATAAACATGCAAATGAAAGGCTTCCTATAGTGCATCCTACAGTATGCACAGGAGTCAAAACTCATCGTATTAAGGGCCTTTTTGGTTAGGGGTGGAAGTGAAGAAGTGAAGAAATGAGGCAGTAGTAATAATTCCTTTTGGAACTAGATAATTGGTTAGTGAGTTTTCCAGTGTTTGGATGAGTGTGGTTTGAAAAATATTATGTCTTTTCTAATGTTTGGATGGTAATGTAAAAGTGAAAGTGAAAAAGTTGACCATAAAGTTAACCGCAAAATAATATTAAAATAAAAATTAATTAAGAAAAATAAAAATTAGATTGTAATTAAAATGCAAGTGTGATTTACATGATCACAAAATTAACTGTTTTGAGCTACAACTTATTACAAATGAGATTTACATGACCACAAAAATCACAAAATTACTGTTTTGAGCTACAACTTATTACAAATGAGATTTACATGACCACAAAATTAACTGTAGCACCTTAGAAGTGAGGAAATGATTGTGTAAAAAGGAAAGGGGTTTTCTCATTTTTCTTTCCGGTGTTTGGATAGATAGGGAAGTGAGCAATTATACTTCCACATTTCCTTACTTCCGCTCACTTCCTTGCAAACAAACACCCTTTCGACAAACTGCACACAATGAAATGCAGTTGAATGCTCCGCAGAGAGGAAAAGTCCAGAAAAAAATTTCCCAACCTCGCAATGACTAATGAAGAACATCAATGAAAAAGTGTAGCCTGCAGCCATCTACTTGATGAATGAGTAAAAGCATCCACCAAACCACATCCACTCTCTCAAAACAAGATAACAAATTTCTGACCGCAACCCTTCCTCATGTCATCCATTGCCACACTGTTGGACCACTCTCACATGCCTTAGACGTGTTTCAAGCAGTAACCTATGCAACCTATAAAAGCAGGGGATGGTAAAACAAAACCAGGTGGCTGCTCAAGGTGATCTACCTGTCTACCCACCCATCAACCCCAGAAATGAAGGACCAGAAAATGTTGCTTGCAATCTATAATTGTTCTATCCACAAATGGAGTCATTCACGGTTCTCCATTGTCATGTGAGGCAGGAAGTTCAATTGCAGCGATTAGCGTGAAGTCATTGGTCATTATCAAACCACATTTTATCCTGCCAGTACTCACACAAAAAAGCATTTAGCTAGGCTACAGCAAGCAACTCAGAAAGTTCAGGAGGTTTTATATCTAAGACGGAACATGGAGTCCAAGTGGCAAGGCGTCGATACGTAGAGCAGAACAGATGCCTTGCAAGAACAGGTGATTGAAAGTATAGATCCTTACACCAATGGTAACTAACATAAATTGGTGAGCTAATGAAATTCTTAGTTAAAAGGACCGATGAAGATTTTATCCTCAAGGATAAAGAGTAGAGAGGTTTTATTAAATGTAGGGCAAACTTTCCCAGCCTCTGAATCAAGAAGCCTCATAGTGGAGAAATAGAGCTTAAACAACAGGTAGGACTATTCAATACAATACAAGTATAAAATACTTACTTGTCCACATAAATATGCTTCACAGGGCCAAACCTAGAACATTCTTCTTGCACTTCATCCCTGATATCCAAATCAAAATCTGGATCCGTCTGCAAAAGAACTCATATCTTAGCAGCTAAACTGAAACATTTTTACTGAGTAAAAAGAAGCAACCAACCACCTCACTGCTTGGATCAAACATATTCTTTAATAGAATGCATTCACTAGGTTCTCCAATAGGCACCGCAGCTGGCACAGTGAGAGGGGGAGTTAGTAATGCTGGAGCTGCAGGTAGTGTAGTCTGCCCATTTGTAGGCAAGGGAAAGGGCAAGGGCAATGCCTGTTGATTTGGTTGTGCAACCCCATTAACCAAGGGTACTCCAAGCGATTCAGCAATACTACATAAATTAAGCATAAATCAGCTTATGGGACATGTAACATTAATGAGGAAGAATTCTACAAAAGTGAAACCAACCTCGAGGCAGTCCCCGTGCGATCCAGTTTCTGCATAAGCATGGCTCTTGACCGAGCATTTAAGGACTGCATTAAGAAAAAAGAAATTTCCCCATTTAAGTTTATAGAAGGAGAACAAACTTAAAATTTGGTATATGCCCTGCTTATTTTTTGTTCACTCGAGATAATAATGATAATTTACTTTAAAAAATTCCAGAAATGCGAAATTGTTTACTCTGTCTTCTCAGCCTAAGAAATGAAGCCAGTAAAAGGAAGGAAAATGGGAACACAGTAGTTCAAGATATCACAAAACTAGATAAAGTAAAACATTGCTGAAAAGGCCAGAGACCACAAACTGGAACACCGTACATAAGGCCCAAAGTAGATGAACAGCAGATTTCTAACTTACCAAACCACCACCACCATCATCATCATCAAAATCAGCAGTATTTGCTCCAGATTCCTGCACAGTGACATGATCTGTGACCGCCGATACCTGTCATGCACCAACTATTAGTTAATTTTCTTAATTAAAGATTAATAACAGAAAAAAACATGTGACCTGCAATCAAGGAACAAAGCTGCAATAGAGAAACCAACATAGCAGAGTTTATTACCTTGATGACCCTGCCAGCTATCTCTAGCTTCCCATTCAAACTTTGAGCTGCTTTCGCATGTTCAATTTGGGCAAACTGACAAGACAAACAGAAAATTAGAAAGTAATACTTAACTGATAAAGTATACAGTACCTTTAAGTTATACTCTTACTTGAACAAAACCGTAACCTTTGCACTGCCCTGTTTCCAGATCCAGGGTAGTTGTACAAGTTCCACGGGACCAAAGGGTTCAAAGACCTGGGAAGAGGGGAAAAAGAAAAGAAAAGAAAAGAAAAGAAAAGAAAAGAAAAGGAAAAGAAATCTTATAGATGTTTGGTTAATGAGAAACCAATGGCAAGATACAGAAATGCAAAAGTTCACTAAATGATAAGTGCACACCCATCAACCCACCCACACAATACATTATGTTCGATACGGAATAAATCTGTCCCAAAAGAAAGTATAAAAAGGCAATGCAGATGGAAAGGAAATTCTTGGACCGCAACTGCAATATTAAACTTGAGATAAAGCTCTTATTTGGAAATAACGGACAAAACACCTATAAATACAAAAAGAAGTCGCTCTAGTAAAACAAAATCTAGAAAACGTGGCTTCTAGATAAAATTTTACTGAGATAGAGAGGAACAGATATCACCTAAAATGGAAGTGCACAGAGTATCTTTAGGTGTCACCACCCAACTGCCATATAAAAATAATCAGCCTGGGTGGAGAGTTTAAATAGTGACAGTACAAGGTGCCCCTAGCAACCAGCACCTATGCCACACAAACACGAGTTCAGTTAACATCCACATGATAGATGGAACTTTGCAGCTTACAGATCTGTGGAAATTGATGTCAGGTTGGTAAATTTTGATAATTACCAAAACAACTTATGGCTATGGAAAACCTGCAATTAAACACGGCCAGCATCCCATTGAGATAATTGTTGCGAATGAATGTGCAGTTCCAGTCCATTACTGATGTGAAAAAAGAACATTAAGCTTCAAGCAATAGATTGACAACAGATTTAATGTAGCACTGATTGCAGACACCAAAAGAGTTCTATCTTTTCACAAATAATATTTAAAGAAAGCAAAATCTAAGCAGAAAATATTGCAACAATATATTACTCATGTTCAAACCTGCGAGAGCTAAGATGCTATTGATCTTTTGGCAGTTGAACTATTTCAGTCATCTAGTGTGTGTGTGTGTGTGGTGGGGTGGGGGGTGGAGGGGGATGATGATGATGATGTTGATGATGAAAGCTCTAGTACTGAACTTCAAAGATTAAAAAAACACACCAATTTTGAGCTCAAATCCTCCTGCTACTCACGTGACAAATACTCTACGCTTCATGTGACAGTGCCTTCTGGCCATTGACAGATCAAGGTAAGTGTGAATGGAAGGTCTAATGAGCCTTAACGTTTATTCTAAGTTAGACAGTATAGTGAGTGTTTGCATTTTTTGCAGAATATATGAAGAGGAAAAAAAAATCAACTTGAAATATGCATTGATGAGTCAGAAGTCAAGAGAGTGATGCAAAAAAATGCACGATGGAATCTGTGGAAAGGCCCTGTTCATCAACAAGCCAATAACATTGCAGAGCCAGATAATTAAAAGAATCAGTAGACAACGCCCAAAACAGTGAAGTTTGAAGTCAAACTACCCAAATATCTTCACCAGAATCACCACCATCTAAGAAACCATATGCACCAATAACTAATCTGTCATACCATTGTTTATGATTTCTTTGGTACTTTAATTCCTTACTTTATTCCAATCTTATGATTCAGTCATATCAGCACCTCTGACCCAGGCCGTTAATAAATTCAAGAATTAAACTATTGAGTTACAACCTCACTATAACTCCATGTTTCCTTCTTCCATATCCGAACTCCCTTGTCCATTAGAAACATAACTCATGACTGATCATTTAATATTTGACCCAGGAAGTGAACAGAAATTGTACAAAAACACTCCAATAATTGCATTTTGTGTCTTGACTTTCCTCATTCTATGCAAGTTTTACTGGTATTATATCAAAGCAGACACCTATATCAAAGTTACAACATATATCTGTAACTAATAAAGTTTTACTTGCCAACTAGTCCAACTTATCACAAATAACAGTACAAGAAGAGATAACAGGCAAGCTAGTGATCATAATAATCAAGGATAAGTTACAGATAATGACCCCCCAACATGAATAGGTTATATCCGGGTGTAGATGTAAGTAACTATAGGCAAAATAGAAAAGTAGAAACCTTTTGTCATTGTTCTAGTACATATGGTGGAAAAGAAAAATTAGTTATGCAGTTGATGTGAGCACACTGAACTAATGCAGGTTTACTTGGAGGTTGATGCCTAACCAAAAAGGGAGTGTACATTTAACGAGATTGACTAAAAGAAAGCAACAGTGATATAAGCCAGAACACTGTGCAGTGGATGTAATAGGAACTCGGCAAGGAGAAAATGGCAAACAGCATATACTACTTCCAAAAAACATGTTAGGCAGAATGGCGTAGGGGCTGCACAACTTAGCATCTGGCCATATTCACATGAAGTGAGCAAGGATGTTGGCTAGGGTTGGAGTGGAATGGGGAGGAAAGTGAAGAGGCGGGAAGGAGACCACTAACTTGTTGGTTGCCCCTGTTATCCTTCACTACCAACCTTTGTTGAAAGGACACATCGCCACTCCGATACGGAAACAATACGGGAATACGTGATAAATTCTTAAAAATACACACGACAGGTATATCCGACACGCGTGCCGGAAATGTTTCGGAGACGACACGGCCCAATAATAGGAGTATCCATGCTACATAGCTACCACTGCTTATTTTGCAATAATGGGCAGGGATGTTGGGTGGCGGTAAAGTAGGATGAGGACAAAAGTGAATAGATGGGACGAACAAGGCCACTCATCTGCCTGTTGCCTCTTTTACTGCCACCACCGATGTTGCAGCAGAGAGAGATGAACAAGAGAAAGCGGCAAAGCTTAAAAATCAATTCAAGTGGTACCTTAAAAACTTAAAGGTCAGTTCAGGCCGAACCAGCTTAGAAAGAAGTAACCCACCTGACCAGCATCTTAAACTACCTGAATCACTTCAGAAATTAAAACAAACCATAGCTGATTCAGAAATTAAAACAAACCCATAGCTTCCCCCTTCTATCTCCCCCCTTACACAACATTGCTGGCAACTGCAGCGAAACAACAGTTTCAACAGCCTACCATTTCTTTTAATTCCTCTCTAGAATCCCAGCCATGTTACTCGCTCTTGAGCAACACACCCTCAAAGCCACTCCCAGCAGGCAATATAGCCTCAAAGCCTCCCCCTCTAGGCAGCCACAGGCGTCTGTTAAATCATTGCCAGTTTGCCACACTTCTAGGAAAACTAAAGTAGATGATGTTTGTGTAGCCACTTACAGGGTGTTCAAAGTCAAAGAAACAAAAGTATGGCTATTTCAACCAAAGGAAGCACAGGCCTGACAAAGAGGTTTTTGAATTTTGTCTAGAATATCCAGAATCAAGGATACGAAATGCACATACAAATAAATGTTCAGATGAACGCTCGACAAGTATAACTTTGCCAAAAGATGTACAATAATTGTGAACAAATGGCAAACAATATGACACAAGGAAGATGATGGCTTAGTGAAAGGAAAGGCAGAGAAAAATTTGTGCAAACAAATCTGGCATGTGGTTCCCTCCTATATTGTCATATGCAAATCAATATTGGAAAACTAATAATCGTCAGCACTTCACTATCTTGTAAGTCTTGAAACTTACCAAAAAAGGTAAATAATAATGATAAAGTAAATTTCCAAGTTCCTTAGTCAAAGTAGATATATCTGATATGATCATAAACTTATATTAAATCTATAACATGTTTAATCAGGTCAACCAGTCACCAGAACAGCTTTCAAACTGACACGTTGGAAAACTTTGGTAAGGAATGGTGAAGCTGAGAACTGTCAATTTTGCAAAAGACATAAATGCACCTAAAAGTAAAATTCCTGTCCAGCAACAGAAAATCATCATATCTGCTCTTAAAAATCATTAGACTACTAACCATACATGGAAAAGAAAATAAACAGATTTTGTTTTATACATGTATCATCAGCCTTTGCAAACTATGTTTGGTCACAAGCAAGTTAACTTTTTTCCCCACATTTATGGACTACAAGAAGAAAGAGAAAACTTATTCTCAATAAAAAGATTTTGTTTCATACATGCATCATCAACCTTTGCAAACTACGTTTGGTCACAAGCAAGTTACTTTTTTTTTTCCCCCAATTTATGGACTATAAGAAGAAAGAGAAATCTTATTCTCCAGTCATATTTACCTGGCGAAGCTGTTCTTCATTATGTTGAAATGTAGATTCCCATAAATTTTCCTAGCAGCTCCAGCTCCTGCAACACCTGATCCTCCTGTAGCAGTTGATTGAACAAGATTCTTTTCTGCTTCTGAAGGTTTGACCATCACTGGCTGACCTAAAAGAAGTTGACCACTCAAAGCTATAGCCATTGGCACTGACATTGCATCGTAAAACTCGATGTACCTACGAAAGAATAAGAGATTTAGAAATTAAGGAAAACAAACCTTTTCTAGTTATAAAAGAATTGAGATTAAAGGAAAAAAAATCGACTTATGACATAAATCTTTCATGACAGTATTAAATAGATCTTCCATGGTACAAATTCTAGAGCCAAATCAATTATAGAAAACAGAAAATGATGTAACAATAAATATGAATTGTGGGGGTGAAACAGTTCATAATCTTTTAACTTGTTCTGACCTTTGACTATTTACTATCAGTGAAATAAATGTGATTATGCATTCCCATCATTCCTTAGTTTTGGATTGGCAGACGTTATTGCAGAAATTCATAATGTCTTCACCATCCCATGCTGACCTACCATATTTTTTCCAGAACACTGCTTGCATGTGAAGAAAATCAAATGATGATACAGCAAGCTTGCTATATTGGTACTTCAAAAAGCTTTGAAGAATAGGAATTTAAGTTAAAGAAAGAAAGCATGACAGTGTGATAGAATTTTTTATGCCCCAACACATACGGAATTTCTCATAGAGAATGTGTGGATTGAAAAGATAGATCCCTATATTTTAACATACAAAACAAGATGGATGAAATGCAAATGCACTGTCAAACAAGTAAAAAACATTGTCAGCTGCTACATAGGCAAAAGGCCAGTTTCTGATTATTTATTGTGAAGATTATTTATTCCATTATTCACTTAAGCCTTCACAACAACAATTTCTTTCCACACTTGAAAATTTAAAAAATCTTAGACAAATACTGTTAAAAAGATCATTTTCACAGAAGCATATTCAAGGGGGAAAAAATATGATGAATGATACAGGTGTAAGTATGCAAGTTTTGCAAGGAAACATACCCAACTCCTTTGGAACGCCTCGAGTTTCGATCCATGATCAAACGCACATCTCTAACCTGAAAAGCATAACAGTTAACTGGTCAAAAATCTAATTTCTTGAAGCAACTAATATGCATAGAACATACAGCTTAGAAGATACATTGACATGCTTGCTATAGATAATACCACCCGATGACTGCAGCCTATATGGACAGCAATCAACTTTTCCATTCACTATGACAGTCACCCAATAAAAAGAATGTTGAGCCACAAAAAAATCACTATAATAGGCCTCATTGAAGGCAGGGAGCATTTACTGCAATAAGAAGTAAATGTATCTCAATGCACGCACTAAATAGATCGGAATGGTGAATTTCTTATCGAAAGCTTTAATCCTCATATAGAGTATCAAATTAGAGCTTTAAATAACAATCTGGACAAGGGAATAAGTACACCAGCAGTGCTACGTGAGGTATATGTAAATTTCAGAACACTTCATCATATGGGTGTGTTATGTCAAAACATGAAGCTAAACCTAACAAATTAGAAACGTACATCAACTTCATATGTTGTATAAACAAGGAAGACCAATAAATTAATTACACTAACCTTTCCAGCTTTAGAGAAGAACTCATAAACATCTCTTTCGGTCGCTTTCAAGGGCATCTAACATAACAAAGAAATAGAAAATAAGAAGCAGTTGAATAAGCAAAAAAAACAAAAGTATTTATAATATCACTATGTAAATGAAGTGAAAAGTACAAGCATGTTCTCTCATACCTGATATGCAAAAACAGTCCTTTGATCTCTTTCTGGATCAGCTTCAGGTTCAACGGCTTCTTTTTTCTCTTTGAATCTCCTAAGCAAAAACATATACTTTATTATTAAAATCAATGATCTAAAGAATGTATAACACCAAAAAAAACCTACATTGAATATTCTAACTATATCTAAAAGCTAAGACAAAGCAAATGATAAGCTATAAAATCATTTGAAATATTATTTAAGAACATAAACAAAACCATTCAACCAGCGATCATAGAATAGTTTGGTAATAGTAACCCTAATATGCATACGTTAAAATCTATACTACCAAACTATATTCTGGTAATGCTTGTGTGGGTAGGCCAAATCCTTTGGAATTCAATCCTAACTTTCATTTTTCCTTGGGATTAAGTCAATTCTTACTAAAGAGCTGTTTAGACACCCAATTTTCATATCCAATCCTAAGGACTGCCCGGAAGGATTGACCAATCCATAGGATTAGAAGAATGAGCTCAGAACTCATTTTTCTTATCCTGAATATAATGACTTCTTTTTCAAAGAATTTCTTTTGAGTATCCAAACACGCATTTGGGATTATAGGAACAATCCAAGGAAATTTTACCCCAAATGAGATCCTAGGGATTTTGCTGACAAGTAACCGAACATGACTTAATACTGAAACCTATGAATAATATACCCAGCACAGTGACATTGAAACTCGACCTAAATAACATTGTCATAAATTATTCAAACTCGATTGATATTTTCTTTGATATGAGCAAAGAAATTATGCATATAGATGACATAGAACCTGTGTTAATTCAATATTCGCATAGAAACCACTGTCAATGGGTCCTTTAACGATCTTGGCAGCACAAGATCAAGAAACGCATATTCTACATTGAAAATTTAACAAACAAGGGGTGAAAGAGATCACCTGCTTTCTCTCTCCCTTATCTCACGCTCCAATTCTCTCTCCCTCATTGCTCTCTCTCTGCTCCTCGCCCGGTCCATTTCCCTCTCAGCCTCGTGCCTCAATCTACTGCTGCTCCGCCTAGATCTCTCCCTCTCCTTCTCCCTCTCCCTTTCTCTCTCCTTCTCCTTCTCCCTGTCCCTCTCTCGATCCCTACCCTTCTCCCTCTCCCCATCTCTATCCCTCTCCTTGTTATCTCTGTCCCGACTCCTGCGCTCCCTGTCCTTCTCCCGCTCCCGATCCCTGTCCTTCTCCCGCTCCTTCTCTCTCCGGAGGTCTCTGTCCTTCTCCCGCTCCTTCTCTCTCCGATCCGACCGGTCTCTGTCCCGCTCCCGGTCACGGTCGTCACGCTTGTCGCCGCCGTTGGCGGCGTCCTCGGACCTGGACTTCCTCTGCGATCTGCTCTCTCCGGCGTCCTTCTCGTGGTGGCGGGAGCTGCTCTTCTTGTCCTTCTCCTTTCGGATCTCGGCGTCCTCCACCGTCTTCTCCAAGTACTCGTACTCGTCGAAGTCCATTCTTGGCGAAAGAAATCGATAGAATCAGCTTACGAAGAACCCCTTAAAAAAGGGGGGAGAAGAAATTTTGAAGAGAGGAGAGCAGCGGCGAGGAGAGTCTACAAGCAAAGAAATTGGGGCTTTTGGGGGTTTAGGGCTTATGTCAAAGTTTCGAAGGGAGGAGACATTTGGATTGGGGTGGAATTTTTGGGATTTTTGGAAATTAAAATCGTGAGGTTGCGAATTTTTTTGTCACAGATGGGCCTGAATTAGTTCAAGTTCAATTTCTATGGAGCTGAGTTTAAGCCTGGCCAATTCAAATTAATAAGATATGATAACATGGGGCCCATGTTTACTGAAAGATGTAAGAGCTTGCACATTCTTCCCATGCTTCATGGAAACAATTTTGTAAAATTATATTTCATTTCTATGACATTATAGCAAGAAAAATGATTCTTTTATAAATTCTATTCCATCGGCACGTTGAAATTTGCAAAATAAGAACTGTTAACAGATATGTAACAAAAGTGATAAATTGTATCTAAACATGTGATACATTGTATCTAGACGTGTATATTTTCCATATATTCTTCTCCCCATTTTCATATAAATTGATGTAATTCTTGATGAAAGAATATGCAATAATATAGAGAAATTTTCCTTCTTCAAATTATCATGGTATAGAGCATTCTTGGGTTCTAGTTTATCTGGGTTTAACCTTTGGGTTTTAGTTTTTATCCTTTTTTGGATCTATTTTAACCCTCTTGGGTTCCTGTGTAACCCTTTTTGGGTCTAACCTTTGAGCTTTAATTTTTATCTTTTTTGTATCTATATTAACCCTCTTGGGTTTCAGTTTAACCCTTTTTGGGTTTAACCTTGGGCTTTGATTTTTATCCTTTTTGGATTTATATTAACCTCTTGGGTTCTATTTAGCCCTTCTTTGAGTTTTATTAAACCTTTGAGTTTTATCAGGTTTTCTCATAGATAAGAAAGAGTTATTCAATTTTCATGCTCTAGATTTTCAACTCCAAATTATCATAGTATCAGAGCCATTCCTCTGCTGATTGTCGTTTTACGCTATCAACAAGCCTGCGTTGGGTCGTGCTCACATAGCGTGTGTCTAGCGCCGGGCGACTTTCGCCTCGGGCCATCTCTTCATCTTCCGCTATTGTCGACCTTGACGACATATTATGCCAGCGCTGCCTCTGCCACCTTACTGCAGAATTCATGTAGTTGAGTTCCCGTGAGCCCTTCTACCTCTTTCCTCTTTATGCAGGCGTAGTGATCGCCTCTGCCCTTCGTGGCCGATTCTGCCCGCTATTCCCATCGTTGACGAGAGACGTTGATGATCGATGATTTCACCATTCTTTCTACCGACGAGAGCTATTTGACGAGCGATGACTTCACCATTCCCGCCATCAACGAGAGACGATCGATGAGCGTATTTCTAAACTCTCGGTGTTTGATTCACCATGAGTTTGAGGGATGGTATTAACAGACATGTGATACATTGTATCTAGACATGTGTAAAGACATGTGATACATTGTATCTAAACATGTATACTTTCTTTATATTCTTCTCTCCACTTCTATATATATATTGACGTAATCCTTGGTGAAAAAATATACAATAATATAGAGAAATTTTTTCCTTCTCTAAAATTATCTAGGACAATGCGAATGTCCATTTCTTTTATATAAAGTTCTCAACATTAAGTGGGCCTCTACCCATCTCCTAGGCCGAGGGTACCGCTTACGTTTTGATGATGTCAGTAGATTTTTTTTTCTCATTCTCAAAATAATAAGATTTTGAGAAAGTGGGAAAAATTGTCGTTGGGTTCTATCAAACCCAACTTTTCAAATTCATAAAATAAAATTAATACTCTAGTGAACAGATGGCAAACATATGTTTTTTGAGTTTTTGTATCGATTGTATAAATACAAGAGGCTGAAAATATTCACGATTATCTCGAGAACTTTTCCCCACATATAGCTCACTGTGTATTATGAACAAGTGTACCTTTTATTTTCTTCTTAACTTGTTGAGGCAGTTTTACTACTTCCATGCCTTTCAGCTTGGTCATTTCTTAACAAACATTTAAATGCAGCCAATGCTGGATCTGTTAGATATTTAGGTATATTTCCGGATATTTTCTGATATAAACAAATTATTTAAAAACACAATTTATATCATAAAATATTACTATAAAATAATAACAAGAAAAGAACAAACTGCCCTGGGAGAGCAGTCGTGACACGTCACTGCCCTAGAAGACTAAAGCCTACCCTATCACTCGGATGTTGGATTGGCCGCAGTCAACTAGCGGTAAAAGCCCCGAATACACTAGTACCTAGGCTTGAGTGCGAGTCTTAGACCTCTGCTCAGAATCAAAGTGGTTGTCCGAAAAATATGAAGAAAAGAGAAGAAAATATTTATGAAGAAAAGAGAAGAAAATATTTAATTTCAATTGCTTATCAATTCTCACAAAGAGTAGGCCTCAGAATTTTTTGTGTAGAGGGAGAAAGAAGAACAAGAGACTTGTGAGTTGAATGAAGAGAAAATGATTCTATTTATAGGCCTAAGGGGTGAGTTGGCTAGAGACTTACTAGGCCTAGTGGTTAGTAGTGAGACTAGGTCAAAAGTGAGCTTGAGAGAATAGGTCATAGCGATTAAGAGAGAGAATAGTCCTCAATGTATAAGTCAGGACTCAAGTTTTATTAAGCAAAAATCCATCAATCCCCCCAAAACTTGAGTTCTAGGGAAGACAGAATAAAATAACACGATGAAAAAAACACAAATCAGAAAACATAGAACATGAATAAGAATGGGTAACCATATACTGTGGATTTGGGGTAAATAACCTATGGCCTTAAATTTACCTTAGTAAATCATCGCCACCTGAGAAACATAATGGACTACGCCTTGAATGAGGCCTCTTTAACTAGTTATTGATGGAAGATACACATAGTATGTCTTCATCTACTGAGCGAGCGGGTTGAGCGTTAATGGTCATACTCACAGTAACTGACTCATGAGAGTTTATAGGGGTCAGCCCTGTCCCCCAACCACAGTCATCACGGTTCCTCTCACGTAGGTAACTCCTCCAAGGGTACTATAGCTAGATGTTATACTCTCCACACTACATGCGTTGGACTTATTAAGAGTTTAACTCAATCTTACCTAGCTGTATCATAAAGCATCGTCACCATAGAGAAGGGATGATAGCTGCAGAGCTACATATTGATGCTCCACATGAGTATCACCAGTCTAGCTTATTATTACCACATTGAATCTCTTTCATGGAACCAACCCCAATCAAGTAGGTTGGGTTCCCGCTATCGGTGAACTCTACTATGGACTTAACCCTATCTTCCTCGATGAAATTAGGACTACACTCCCTAGAAAAACCCTTAATCAGAATAACTTTATGTTTTCAAGGAAGACAAATGGCTTAACAACTTTTTATTTTTAAGCGGTGACAGTCAGAGATTTAACTCTTCATCACCACATTATTATGACTCTTGACACCCTTTATTAGACCTATAAAGCCTTTGGGCAATTTTCAGAATCTCCCCTCTATTTGGGATCATAAGGTAGTTATAAAGTTTTCTTATTGTCTTAGTTTCAAAACGAGCAAATTATATCATAATGGTTTATGACAAAGCATAAATATATTGCATTTGATTATTCCAGTATTTAAAGTATATATTTATATACATATATTTAATTTGAAAAAGAATAATCAAGAAATTTATGCTTATCAAAAGTCATTTTAATGCACATTTATTGTCAAATTTAAGTATTAATATGTAATTCAAATATATATCTGAAAATATAGCTTAAGTATATGAAAACATATAACATATACTTGATTAAAATGTTGTGAACTGTACATGTACTAGTAGGAAAATAATTTAGTATCCATTTTACTCACCTTATTAACACATTGATACTGTCAAAAATTGAAATTTAGTATCTTATAAGATGACTGCAAATTGGTTCCTTGTAAGATATTAAAGCATCCTAATTTGCCTTCCCATTTATATTCTTAATAGTATCCGAATTTCCATCTTGAAAAAAAATCACTATTGTCTTAATTTAGTGATTAGGATATATAATTTAATTTTTTCTTTGTACATGTAACTTGTTCCTGTATTCACAAATATATATGCATATAATGCATGCATTATAGATCTTTAGTTTTAAAAATATGTCACATTTAAATCTTAAAAAAATTTAAACATTTTTGAAATATTTATAATTTAATTAACAATGAAAAATTATAATTTTTTTTCTGTAAAGTCTTTAAAGAAAGACTTGAAGTGCATGACTATGTAAGATGTAATAATCATTTAAAATATTTTATGATAAAATAATGCACTCAGAATTTCAAATTTGAAAGATATATATATAGGATCTAAAAATAATGTCAACACAACCCTAAAACAAAGATAATTAACGTTAAATAAAATAACTTGCAAGAAAGGAAATAAATCTCAAAAAATATGCAAACGCAAACACAAGAGTTTTTATCCTGATTTGGTTCTCTTGACCTATATCCAGTCCCCAAGTAACCCGCTTGAGATTTTCCTTATCCTCATTTTGTACACCCAAAACCAACTCCTTGTACACCACTTGACAAACAAGCTTTGCCTAATCCGTACAACTCTTCTTTACACCAAGAAGGTAATTTCCTTGAACACCTCTTCTCAACACCAAGAAAATAACCTTGTACAATACTTCTCTTTGAGTGATTACAAAATAACCTATAAGCCTTGAAACTTGTATGTGATCGTGAACAAGGACTCTTATGGGTGGACTCTTAGAATTCTTCACAATAGGATTGGAATTGTGTGAAGAAATGAAAGTGAAAACTAGTTTTCTGAAAAATAGAATATTTCAACAGAGTTTGGACAGAAAATTATGATTTTGAATTGGTGTGTGTAGCCTAGGACAATATTCCTATTTATCACCGAAATCTATGGTCAGTTGGGGCAGTTATCAAGACAAATTTGACTGTTAGAACGTTGGATAAACACCAGAAAACTAATAACTATTTAACAGTCAGAAACTGTTATAAGTCGACTAGGGTAAGGAGTAAGTCGACTAGTATAGGCATTTTTGACTGGGTTAGTCGACTAGCAGAGGGGATCAATCGACTATCAGATATGTGATGCAGATATGCAAGTCTCTAGAAACTACTATTAGTCGACTTATAGAATAGGGTAGTCAACAAACAGAGAGTGGATATCTTTTCTGAATAGGACTTAGTCGGCTATACACTTATGATAAGTCGACTAACAACTGCATTAGTCGACTATAGGAAGGGTCAAGTCGACTAATAAGACTATTTTGTGTGTGATCAAGGATTTTAACAAATATCTAAAAATACACAAAAATAGTACAAATTACATTTGTTATCATCAAAATAAGTTTCAACATTCTCCTCTTTTTGATGATGACAATGTGTTTATGCACAAGCTCCCTTTATAGAGAAACACCCCCAGCAGAAAACAAGTTATAACAAATATAGATAACAAATGTTCTCCCCCTGCATCATGTCATACTTGATATATTTTCAAGTGTTAGAAATAACTTATATCATCAAGTATTCTCTTTTCTTTATATGGTACCTATAAGATAAACATTTAAAAGGTACTCATTATAACAAGACTTAAACAAATTAGTCTTTTGGATTCCAAACCCAATTTGAATTTGGTTTCCATCTGTTAGTATAAACAAAATTGCATGAATCACATATATGATGTATATATGATGCAATATAAACATTTTTATCCATATTATTTAGATTTTTAGGAATCCAAATATATTTATACTTTGATTTCATGGTCTTTTTAACAAAAGAATTATCATTATTCTTTTTGTAGACATGTGTAGTTCTTTCAACATTATTTTTTGAACAACCAAGACTAATATGCTTATCTTTTGAAAATCCAAGTCCAAAATGATTATATGACATCTTTTGATATGACAATATATCATTTAAAATTTCTTTTCATTTATTAAATTTTGTCACTTTATTCAAAAGTTCTTCATATTTATCTTTAAAACTTGTCATGTCTTTATCTAAAATAGAAATTCTTTCATTTAAAGACATAGGTTCTCTTTTCAATATAGCATTATCTTGTAATAAATTCTCATTATCCTTTTTTAAAGATAATATAACTTTTTCAAAGTCATCCTTTTGAGAATTTATAGAAGAAATTTGAAAAATATAAACAGAATTTTCTTTGTTGAGTCTTTCATTTTCCTTTAATAAAGCTTTATTTTTAATCTTTTCATTCTTAAGATCATCATATAACTCATGAAATGCATCTAATAGTTCAGTATATTATACCTCATCTTCCTCTTGAGCCACAAAACAAATATTGGTATGTTCAGTGGCTTCATCTTCATCTTAGGAAGATGAATCTCTATTCTCCCATGGTGCTTGATAAACTTTCTTCTTTTTGAACTTTTTGCTCTTGAATTTCCTTTTGTTTTTTAGCAATTGCAATCCTTCTTCATATGACCTGTTTTTATTACAATTAAAACATGTAGGATTAAATTTACCTTGCTTCAAAACTTTCTGAATTTTCTTGAGAGCGTTCCCATCTCCTCTCCATCATCATCTGAATTTTTCGTATCTGACGATGTATGGAAGGCAAGTACTTTCTGTAAGTGCTCTGATACCATTGTAAAATCACCTAGGGGTGAATAGGGGTGGCTAATCTAATGGTCACTTAATGCCAAATAATGCGGAATTAAAAGCTATTATGATCTAAACTAACTCTTACACTAAACACCACGTATGACACAAGAGTGTTGCCGAATTCCCCATGAAGGGCTCTGGACAAACTCCTCTAATTCCCCTTAATGGTTTAAGGTGCCGCGTTGGCTCTCTTGTTGAATACAAGTGTTAGCAAACAATCCCAAGCAAGTATATCAATTATGCACACAATATATCAAGCATGTAAATGATAAAGACAATAAAGAGTGTGCAAGATATAAATAGAGACAAAGAGAGAGAGAGAGAGAGAGCAATCGCAAACACAAAGAATTTGTTTCGAGGTTCGAGCACACTTGCTCTACATCCCCGCCTTCAACACACGAAGGATTTCCACTATGCACGATCCCAATGGATCTCTCCTTGGTGCCGCAACACCTACAATCCCTCGGACTCCCTAGTCCCGTACACACGCAAGCCCCACAAGCTTGCCGAGGCCGCACATCAAACAAGAGTTCACAACCGAACTCTAAACCACCGCGAGCACACTTGCCCGCCTCCTCAAAGTACAAAGAAAAGATCTTTGGTGATCACAACACTTTGATCACCTAAAAGCACTCTCACTATAACACTCCTATAGAATCAATAATCAATGGATGCTCAAGTGTTTGTGCGAGAAAAATAGGAAGAGAATGGTGGAGGAAAACTCAAAGAATCACTTTAAACACTCTTGATAAAATATTCTCTTTAGATAGGAAATATTTGCTCTCAAATTTGTGGAGAAAAACCTCTGAAAAGGATTGAAAAACTGGCTCAAAAACACTCTCCAAATCTTGGTGAAAACAATGGCCAACCCCCAATTTATAGGCTCAGAAAAACTAGCCGTTGGGGTTCTGTCAGGCCTGTCGGTCGACCGGCCGGTCGACCACCAACGGTCAAAAATCCGACCGTTGGAGCCTCCGGTCACGACCGCCCGGCCGACCGAAATAAACAGAGAGCACTGCTCTCAGTTCCGGTCGACTGTGTCGGTCGACCGCCATCTGCCAGGTCAAGGCGTGCACGTCGTGCAAGTCGGTCGACCGAGCCGGTCGACCGACTTCAGCCCTAGTCGACTAGTCGACTTGGCTGAAGCCTGGAACAGAAAATCTGGGATTAAAACTTGATCTTTTGACTCACATAAAATCCCATAAAATACTGAAAAATATACAAAAGTAGTTTTGATGTAATACTTTGATAAACAAACATGTTTGCACAAAATCAAGGCATGTTACAAATATTTTGAACTATTTTTTTGTACTTGGAAAATATGGCTCAAATGAAAACTAGTATTTTTCTAAACTTGTTTTTCCAAACTTCTTCATGATACAAAAACAAGATATTTTGAATTCATTAAAGCATAGTGTGTATGGATATGATCCACTACACAATTAAGATGAAATATCTATGTTTTGACATTAAGCTCTAAACTTGGTTTTGGAAAAGACATGCATATAAGAAATTCCAAAAACCAAAAAGTATTTTTCCAAAGTAAAAATCTTTTGTAAAAACAAAACTATCAAGAGTGTGTGTGTATATGTACTTGAGCAAATCCACCAACTACTCTATCCTTTACATTTTAACTAAAAACAAAAATCTTATACCTAGACACAAGTCTCCATCTTCTTGAAGTCTTCACTTGAAGCTTTCTCATCTTCTTGACTTGGTCCAAACACGATCCAACGAGCTCGACTCCTCTTGAGTACTTGATGTGGTGTTGATGCACAAGCTCTTGAATCAAACCATGCTAGCTCCAAAACTTGAGTTCAAATCCTTTGTTGAAGCTATGCCCTACTAAGATCTTGATCATAAATCTGTCACTAATTAAACACAGATCATTAGTACAATAACTACATGAGTTGATCATCATCAAAACTAGAGTGATGGATCTTTGGGCCAACAATCTCCCCCTTTTTGATGATGACAAAACTCATGAAGTTATATATGCATGGATTAAAGTAAAGCTCCAAAGAAGCTCCCCCTTACTCATGCATACCAAATAACCAAAATAAATATGCAATGAGGCACATAAAATGTATGCAAATGTAGGAGTAAACATGCTAATCAAGCATAACATAAAACAAAATCACAAAATCTTTTTCTCCTATTTGCAAAACAAAAACATATATGCATAAACATAAATTTTTATAAAAAACATGCATATATACCAAATACTTCTCCCCCTTTTTGTCAATCATCAACAAAGGGGTTAAAGTAAAAATAAAATCATCAAATTTTCTTCCCCTTTTTGTCATAAACAAAGACCAAAGAAGGGTAAACCAAATCAATCAAGAAAGGTTATATGCGATATACATTCATGAAGAGGAAGACGGTTAAGTAACTTCCCTACACATATACATTATATGAAAGAGGGATGACAAGCCCTAATTCACATAACGTATAATATGTAATGCATAAGAGGAGATGTGAAGCTCCCCCTACACACGTGTACCACGTAACGAAGAGTTGTCAAGCTCCTCAATATACAATACACTCAACATGAATTTATATGTAGAAGAGATGTTAAGCTCTCCTTGCATATAGGCAATACAAATCAAAAATTTTGAATTTTTCTTATAAAAAAAATTTTGAAATTTCTCATAAAACAAATCTTGAAATTTTTCTTAAAATATTTATTTTCTTATCATAAACAACTTTGTGCTTTAACTGTAAAACAATTTTATCTCAAGCACAAAACAAATCATATATATGTATGAAAAATAAGTATACCAATGAAATTGATACATACATATATGGGAAAACAAAATATGAGTATATATAAAAGAAGTTCATATTGATACCAATTGAAAA